>CALNXI010001775.1:4822-29822 GCA_942486025.1 Porites evermanni
TGTGAATTCCTCAGGGGGGGGGTATATCTTGTTTTTTCGCAACCATTGGAAACTAAATAGGGCCAAACACCCGAAAAACTTTTTCCTTGGTGTGCCGTAATTTTGGGGGGGAGCTTTTTTCCCCCTTTCCCATTTTCGGGGGGGAAAAAAAAAAAAAAAAAAACCGGTTTTTTTTTTTTAAAAGCCCCTTATGTTGTACCACCAACCTTTTCAAAGGGGAAAGCTTCCTGTTTTTAAACCCCCCCCCCCCCCCCCCCCCAACCTCTGAGGAATTCACTAAGCTCCTGGATCCAGCATCTGAGATCTAAATACGGTAATCAAGTGTTTATACGTTACTTATACACTTATGTTGCTCAGCTCGACATAACACTCTCTATCTGTGTTTAAGAGTCAACAACGCAATATCACTAACGATCAGAACATCGCTCGACCCAAGGAATGTGACAACGCACAATAATTGTCAATATCCATCCAAGGTTGAGAGAAAGTTTTTTAGAGAAAAAAAGAAACCTAACAAGAAAATGTCGACAAAGGTCTATAAAAAGAACAAAGGAAATACCGCGGAAATTGTCCTGAAAGTTGATGACGACTGCGAGAATTGGAAGGACGGTGGCCGGGGATGGATGATATGTTTTGCAGCTGCAATGGTGCAGTTTGTCGTCCTGGGTATTCACAACAGTTTTGGAATACTGTACATTGTGTTTGTCAAGGAATATGGATGGAGCAAAGCTTTAACTGGTAAGGGCTGAACTTTGATTAGCGCATGATTAACAAGGGATATCGTTAGGAGGTATTAAAATCAAGTTCATGTTATCTCCGCAGAAATATCCGTTTTGGGGTGTTCAGATTGTAGGGAGCGGCGCGATTTAGCGAGGGAAATCACGTGTTAGATTTTTCCCTGCCTGGGAAATGCATGACTCGCGGACGGTTAGGGCAGGCATACTATCAAAGACTCAAAATACTACGTTAGAATAGTATGCGTCAGGGGTGAAAGGTTTTTTAAAAATGGGTTTTGACGCAAAGAAGACAGGGAGAACTTTCTGTCTGGAGCCATTTATATTTCTTGCGAAAATGCTAAATGCTTTCGTGTGTGATTTCAGTCAAGCACCTTGGTTTCCTGTGGGTACTTCACAACAACATCGCTCGTCATCGTACAGATTATTCAAGTATAATTTCAATTTAGATTAAGTACGGTATAATTTGATAAGAGATACGTTTTCATACTCTAATGATTTAAAATGATTTAATCTAGCTTCATATGATCGTCACCCTACACTCGACATATAAGGCATAAGGTGTTAATCCCAAAAAAAGTTTGTTTTTGTCTGTGCGTGTGCCACTTAATCTTTTTCCCCCCCTACAAAACAAACAAAAGAAACATGTGAATGCAGCAAGAGGTCGCTGGCTATTCCAGTAAAATTTGACTTGATCGCGTCTTCGTGAGAGAAAAAAACAAGAATGGTTTAGGACGATCTACTACTATGATCTGAAGGCCTGGAACAAGAGCAAAACAACCCTGGTATTTCTCTATTTAGGACAATGTGCAAATTAAACTGATGTTTTCTATCAGAAAATGGCTTAGAACAAGCTCGCGTAAGGCCAATAAACCACATTCTGTCTAGCCGCAATCTCTATAAAGACGTCTTTCCGAGTATACTGTTGCTATACTCAGCTCGCGTGAGGTCTTGCGGCACACCTCCATGATCTCTGTTCAAATTTCCTAATCGAGCTTTGTGGGAACGTTTTGCCGGCGCATGGTTTTATCGTATCCTGCAAAATAAAATGAAATGAAAAGGCAGGAAACCAGGTGGAAAAAAACGACCAAAAGTGTGCATTTTTCAACATGAAAAAAAAAAAACAGTTATAACTCGAATGATAAAAATAAAAAGAGGCTTATTCCCCTGGGAATGAGCCAGGGCATTTAAGATTTCCGGTATGGATACTCAAAACGTGACTTTTTTCACAGCCTGCGAGGTTGCAAGGCGTTAAAGGGGAGGGGCCAGGGAGGGCCTAGCCTGCGAAGCGCAGACGCGAAGCGACGACCGGAAATGCGTCTGCGCTTCGCAGGCTAGGGAGGGCCAAAAAAAAGGGGAATTCGCCCCTCTCCCTCCCCTCCCGTTCGCCTTTTAATGCCGCCACTGACGCCTCTCTGGTCTCGCACACTTTTCATTTGTTGTTCCGGCAGAAGAAGGGTGGCAACTTAAATCTTTCACTTGCAAAAGTGATCGGCGTATAACTTCTCCTTACAATATTCAATTCATTGGCACACAGAAAGGTGATGACTGTAGGTAAATTTCTCAGCCAATGGATGCCATATTGATATAACCCCAAATTCTCTTAACTAATGCACAGTAAAATGTATGGCAGCGAGAAATGAGAATTACTGATCACATCGTAGGAGTCAAAGGCTTAAGCCTTCGAACCTCGCGCTAACTCGAACCATGCAACGTCGATTTCCCCTGGATTTCGTTCTTACATTTACTGTAGTTTTACCCTCGGTAACTCGAACCTCCCGCTAACTCGAAGTAATGTTTTTTTCCCTTCAGATCATTTCTATACAATCCTACCTGCCTGTTTACCTATATGGTGTTCTCCCCTCGACTAGACGTAAAGGTAATTTGTTTGTTTTTGTTCACGCAGGTTACATAGGGTCTATGGGACTGGGTATGAACTTCTTTTTCGGCCCCTTCACCAGCGCATTATGCGATCGTTACGGCTGCCGAGTGGTCGCCATGATCGGTGGGGTCATCTCCGTTGCAGCAATGTTCGCAACGTCTTTCGTCAACAGCCTCGTTCCCATTTACCTGACCTATAGCGTTCTCTGGGGAATGGGCTCCAGCATGAGCTATGTTCCAACATTCCTTATGGTCGATAGTTACTTTGAGCGGCGAAAGTCCTTGGCAAATGGGTTCATAACAGCTGGGAGCGCTATCGGGGCTCTGGTAATGGGACCCACTCTAAATGCACTCTTATCTAAAGTTGGTTGGAAGAACACCATGAGGTTCCTCGGGGGCGTTGCTTGTATTTTGGTGTTCGCTGCGTTTAGCTACAAACCACCGCCTGTGAAAAGAGAACCTGCGAAAAAGAAGAAACTGATAGACTTGTCTGTTTGGAAAAATAAAGGATTCATTGTCTGGGCGTTGGCACTCGGCATATTTAATCTGGGTTACTTTGTTCCTTACGTCTATTTGGTAAGTTTGAATTTCCTTCTGTCCTTCATAAAAAAACTTTTCTATTTATTGAAGACGCCCCCTTTATTGAGTCGTTAGGTTTTCTGTGATTTCGTGGGCAGTCTGTGCATATTTCTAAAGTGCTAGAAATCGAGAAAAGAGGTTGTCTGTTTATAGTTTAATTTTGCACGTCATATAATAACCTAATTAAAGAGAAGAAACTACAAGGGAAGAAAAATTCCTTCCTTTGTTCAATATTTCGCAGATTAATATATTTCTTTTCTATTTATTTCGTAGATCAAAGCCTGATCAGGAAAGTTTTGACTATTCTTATGCAACACAGCTAGTTGCGAAATTCTTTAAGGCGACGCACCACAATCTTTGATTACTACTAGTAGATAAGAGGATATAATAATAAACCGGAGTTAATAAAATACATCGTCCACTTGAAAGAGATTCAATATCTGCGACGTTTCTATCCATTGTTAACCTTCTTAAGGCTGAAAAAATTGCTACGAGTTGTCGTTGAAACGTAGTTGAAAAATTTTTGAATTTTAAATCCCTTTGTGGTGGCTAATTTACCCTTCCCTTTCTATTTAGCTGCATTTCCTGCGTTAAACAGGCTTGAACACATCTCTTCTTTCTAGGAGACGTCTTTTGTATTTGCCCGGTTGTCTAATATAATGCTTAGAAGGGTNGCAAATGGGTTCATAACAGCTGGGAGCGCTATCGGGGCTCTGGTAATGGGACCCACTCTAAATGCACTCTTATCTAAAGTTGGTTGGAAGAACACCATGAGGTTCCTCGGGGGCGTTGCTTGTATTTTGGTGTTCGCTGCGTTTAGCTACAAACCACCGCCTGTGAAAAGAGAACCTGCGAAAAAGAAGAAACTGATAGACTTGTCTGTTTGGAAAAATAAAGGATTCATTGTCTGGGCGTTGGCACTCGGCATATTTAATCTGGGTTACTTTGTTCCTTACGTCTATTTGGTAAGTTTGAATTTCCTTCTGTCCTTCATAAAAAAACTTTTCTATTTATTGAAGACGCCCCCTTTATTGAGTCGTTAGGTTTTCTGTGATTTCGTGGGCAGTCTGTGCATATTTCTAAAGTGCTAGAAATCGAGAAAAGAGGTTGTCTGTTTATAGTTTAATTTTGCACGTCATATAATAACCTAATTAAAGAGAAGAAACTACAAGGGAAGAAAAATTCCTTCCTTTGTTCAATATTTCGCAGATTAATATATTTCTTTTCTATTTATTTCGTAGATCAAAGCCTGATCAGGAAAGTTTTGACTATTCTTATGCAACACAGCTAGTTGCGAAATTCTTTAAGGCGACGCACCACAATCTTTGATTACTACTAGTAGATAAGAGGATATAATAATAAACCGGAGTTAATAAAATACATCGTCCACTTGAAAGAGATTCAATATCTGCGACGTTTCTATCCATTGTTAACCTTCTTAAGGCTGAAAAAATTGCTACGAGTTGTCGTTGAAACGTAGTTGAAAAATTTTTGAATTTTAAATCCCTTTGTGGTGGCTAATTTACCCTTCCCTTTCTATTTAGCTGCATTTCCTGCGTTAAACAGGCTTGAACACATCTCTTCTTTCTAGGAGACGTCTTTTGTATTTGCCCGGTTGTCTAATATAATGCTTAGAAGGGTTATTTGCTCTTTCAGTCAAGGGAAGCAAGGGATGGCGCAGTAGTGAGAGCGCTAGCCTCCCACCCCGGGTTCACTTCTGGCGTCGACGCCATTTGTGGGTTGAGTTTGTTGTTGGTTCTCTCCTTTGCTCCGAGAGGTTTTTCTCTGCGTACTCCGTTTTTCCCCTCTCGTCAAAAACCAACGTTTCAAAATTCCAATTCGACAATAAATCAGGTAGACGAAGAACCACTTTGTGGATGTGCTACCTCCAAATCATTTTTATTTATTTATAATTTATTTGTTTATCAACAGCCGACCCACGCAACCTACTTACAGATACCCGAATCCAAGGCATCGTTCCTCATCGGCTTTCTTTCGGTTGGTTCGTTATTTGGTCGACTCTTCTTCGGTCATATTTCGGATCTCCGATGGGTCAATCGTATGTATCTTTACCAGACAGCTCTGTTGGTGATGGCTGTTACGACGACTCTATGCCCGCTGGCCACCACGTACTACTGGCTGATTGTCTACACGCTCTTGTTTGGAATATTTGATGGAGCGTTTGTATCACTAATCGCTGTCCTCACCGGAGATGTTGTTGGTCATCATAGGCTGCCTTCAGCTCTAGGGTTTTTATACCTGGTATTCTCCGTTCCAATTATGACAGGCTCACTGATCGCAGGTATGATATCAAGCAACAAAATGGCAAACGGCTCACACAATAACTAGCCAGTGGCTGGTCACCCTCGCTGCCCTTTTTGTGTCGTCACGAGATGCTCCTCCCCCGGGGGGGGCACTTGGGTATTTTTTGGGTGGGTATGTGCCGCCCGGGACTCCAAATTGGCACCCCGTTCTAGAAAAATTTTCCCCTAAAATTGATACCCCGTTGTAGAAATGGGCCAATTTTTTATACCTCGTTCTAGAATTCGCCCTAAAACTGATACCCCGTTCTAGAAATGGGCCAATTTTTTGTACTCCGTTCTCGGGTGCAACAAGAGTACAACGGTTTGCTTGTTAACGCATTGAACCGTATTTTTAAAAGCAATCTGTCCTTGAATACTTTCAAATGGCTGCTTACAAAAGTGGAGCTTTCGTGCGTTCGAAATATTATACCCCGTTCTAGAAACCGCCTCTGAAATGGATACCCCGTTCTAAATCAGGAGCTTCAAAATCACGACCCCTTTGGGCGGCACATACCCGTATAGGTAATGTATGGGAGTACCCCCCCCCGGGGCTCCTCCCCAACAGGACGTTGCGTGACGAGACAAACACGGTTGCAGGGGAGACCAGCGAGTGGCATGACCGCCAACCTCGTTTCCAGAGCCCGCTATGCTTTTGACCAGCGACGCCATGGGGATCTTATGACAAAAGGGACCCAAGGGGACGAGGTTGCACGCCCGCCCAACTTACACACAGGGAACCCAGTGCAATTCATACCGGAAACTTAGCCTACGTGTAGCCGAACCCTCTCCCGACAACCTGTAGATATCCCCTTTCGAGAGATATTGTGTTTTGTATTTGTTGTTTTATCTCTTGAATAAAGTATTGTATTACTGTATTATCTAACTTGACTAATAAAATGGCGCTTCGTCACTTGAAAGTAGGCAAGGCAAAAGTAGAATAAATCTTGTTTTTACAGCTGTTAAAAAGTGTTTGATACCATTTTCTGATTATTATTCTTAAGTTCTTCACTGCGACACCAACATTATTTTGTTTTCTCAGGCTTCCTAAGTGACATCACAAGTTCGTATAACGAGGCTTTCTACTTCTCTGGTGCCGCCATTGCTCTCTGTACAGGCCTGTTATCAGTTGTTCCGGTTTTAACGCCCATGAGATCACGTGGCGTCAAAGAGATGAAAATGACCTCTGATGAGCTCGGCAAAAAGCGAAGATTTTCGTTCTTTGAAAAATATGTGCAAAGATACTTAAGCTCTTCGGAGCCTGAGCCTTCTGAAGTTGAGGATTACTTGTTTGTCGTGGACAAAATCACAGCGGTGTGATCTTCCTAGCTATGAGAATATGATCATACGATGGTGAGAAGAATTAAACTGCGACAATGTACTGCACTGTAAGACAGTGAAAACGGCTTTCTATTACTAAGAACTTTAATATTGATGATGATAATATTGATAGTGATAAGCACGTTGAAAACAAGGACATAGAGAGAGAACCTGAAAAAATAGAATATTGCGAGGGAATCGTTATGTTTAGAGCACAAGGACAACAGTTTTTGCCATTTTCTGTCTTGCAGTCAAAACTTTGCANACGGCTTTCTATTACTAAGAACTTTAATATTGATGATGATAATATTGATAGTGATAAGCACGTTGAAAACAAGGACATAGAGAGAGAACCTGAAAAAATAGAATATTGCGAGGGAATCGTTATGTTTAGAGCACAAGGACAACAGTTTTTGCCATTTTCTGTCTTGCAGTCAAAACTTTGCAAAAGACCGCACTTTTTGAAATTGCCACATTTTGAGAAAAGTAGTTAAAATCAGTAACGTCCCGGCCAGGAGCCGGACTATAAACAAATGTTGAAACTTTTTTGCCTGGACAATGAATTCTGTTAAAAACAGGGAAAATAATAACCAAAATTCTATTAAGTTTTTCCAAAGAAGATTAAAACAAATCGTAAAAGACTGATAACAGGGGTAGATATAGCCCTTAAATATGTATGATCAGGGGCGTAAGTACTTCTATGCGCACGGTACGCACGTGCCTACCTGAAAAAGAAACGGGTGTAAAAAATATAATTGTATGACATAAAAAAATTATCTGAAAAAAAGTAAATAAATAAAAAGCATAATTTTCCTCAATCTTCATCTCACTCTGCTTGATCAGAGAATGCAACTGCAGTACCAAACCTAATCGGCGTTTTAACAGATCAGTTTATTGTTAGACATGTTTAAAGTACTTTGCCCACGGAAGATGGAAAATGTACTGCGTGTATTTGCGCGGCTCCTTTGACTGAAGAAACGACTGAAGGTAGACCAAGGTATGGTAACTATAAAGATGGGATAAGAGAGGATTCTAAGAAGGAGCGCCAAACTTACGCGAGTATCCCTGTGCGTGGCGTGTCGAGATCAACCCTGTTACAAAGAGGAACTTGATTAAGATTCAGCCATCTTGGCAGAAAGAGATAAGTCGATATTTTAAACCAAGAGGGAATGGGGAAAATTCACTTCGCCTTCATTTGCCTAGCCTGCGAGAGCATCCGTTTTTTTCGGCTCAAGTTTTTTAGTTTCACCCGCCGAAAAAACCAGAAACTTGAGCCGAAAAAATCGGATGCTCTCGCAAGCTACCATTTGCCGAACTTGTTGACTTCGCGCGTCAGGAGCGTTGTAAGACCCAGTCTCTGACGGAGACATCACGAGGCTCCTCAGCTGTTAGCGTCGTGGAGAAAGATCAAAGACGTTGAAGTGGAAACCAGCTGACTGTTTTGTAAAAAAAGTTGGCAAATTTAACGAGATGTCCACCACAAACATCGACAGATCTCTTGGTAAGTGTTATCGCCAGTATCTTGTTATCATTTTGCTGAGAAATGGGTCACCCTGGTTAATTTAGCGTCGCGTTTTCCCTGAAACGATTCTGCAACAAACGTACCGACTGATAGTAAACACCGCCAAGCGCTCAGCTGTTTCTTAGAATAATATTAATAGTATTATTTTCTTTCATGATTTTCGATCTTAAAGGTGTAGAAGATGTACTGAGGGAAGGTATATTCTATGCAGTTTTACTAGACTCAACTGTTATATGGCTGGAGCGCTATTCATTTTTAGCTAACCGATTGCGTGACTTGACAATTCACCTTTTCTAACAGTAACTTTTCCAACATTTCAACATTCTTCGCGTCTTGAGATTTTTGAGAAGCTTATGCATCCACACTCTTGTATAAGGAGAAAGGATTTTTTTTCTGGGAATAAAACTTACTTTCAATTGTACTTGTGCACGGGTCAGTTCAATAGAAATGATTAATTAATTGTGTTTACATTTAATTTTTCAAGAAATTTAGTTGTATTTTGTAAGCCATTTCTAGTGCGAAAGATTTTTTCATCTACCAAAATTTTCTCCTGTATCATATTTACCCTGCATGGGTGATTGATAAAGTTATCAATTTAGATTTCAGATTTAAAAGTGTTTCCAAACTTTAAAGATGCCTTCAAGAAGATTTGGAGATCTACAATTTTTTGTCAGGCAACGACGAAAATCCTTTGTTCCTCAATGACTATCCTTCCTCAGGTCATCTTATTTCACAAACATGACCAAGATGGTTCCTTTATTTTTCTTTTTTTGGTTACTTAGAAACTTTGGCCCGTCTCAGGTGCAAACATGGTTACAAAAACAAAAAATTGGTAACTATTGAATTTTTAAAGTTTTTGCAAACACCAAACTTTATTTTTTGTTGTAGTGTGTACAGGGTCATATGTAATGATTTAAGCAAATACTTATATTTTACCATAAATCCTCTATTAAACTCCTCTCTCAAGTAAGGCCCCCTCCCCCTCTCTAATAATATGCCCCCCCTTTTCAGGGAAAGAACTTAATAAGCCCCGCTCCCTTTTTAAGTTCTCCACCCCCCCATTATTGGTGAACTTATGCGACAGGATGGGAGAGGAAAGAAGATGCAAAAGCTTGTGGCATGACAATTACTTTGTTTAGAATAATTATTTTCCTGCAAACTTCACCTCCCTTTAAACAGATCTTTTTGTAAAATGCCAGAAAACATGAACAATAAGTGAAGATCACAACATAGCATGCAAGTAATAGCCTGGCACATTTGTCATGCACAAGCGTTTTGCTGTCCGCTTCTTTCTGTATTAGTGACAACTGTAAAACTTTGGGTGACTGATCTGGGATGGTTTTTTTTTACTACCAACTGGAAGTTTCGATTTGTTTTTGATCCTCGGTCGCACGACCTCCAACTTCTTGTACTTTAGCTTTTTCACTTTGTTTTCTAGTTCTTTATGGAGAACTGATACCATCGTCCAGTGGTTTCAAAACAAGCCGGTGACTGCTGGAGTTCCACTGGCTACTTATTGTTTGTCACCGGCTACTCTACATCCCCTAGCTTCAGGGGCCTTTTGCTTCTCGATTGTCATAGCTGCCTACTTTTCCAGAGTCGGCCAGCCACCCAACATTTTGAAACCCCTGATTGTCTTTGCTAAATTAAATAAGCCACTCACCTCTATTAACCTACCCAAATATGTTTGAAATAACCGGGTTCTTGATAGAGGATTTAAAGTATGTTTTACAATATTATTAGATGACATAATCAAAGAACAGAGAAAGCTGAAAAAGAAAGCACAAAAGGCCAAGACACAGCAGCAGCTGCCGAGAAAGGGAACTCAACAACGACAAGGCAAGAAACAAGTTAATCAGAAGCAAGGAAAACGTGTTGCTGTGAAACAGAACAATCGGCAGAGACAGCAAGGGTCAGGTCAAGGTGCTCAAGGAAGAAAAAGAGGATTATCTAGGAAACAGAACAACCAGTCTGCACAGCAGAGAAAAGGTGCACAGGTCAACCAGTCTGGTCCTAAGGGTATTAACAGAAGAAGGCAGAATGCTGGTGCCCCTAATAAGGGGACCGGAGGCCCCAAAGCTGCTGCTAACCGGCTAAGGAGCAAACAGGGAATAATCCAAAAGGTAATATTAGCCTACATGGGCAATTAACTTTATGTCTGAACAGTGTTTAAAGGATTTAAGATTTCTTTAAAACCTTCTCTTAAAGGCTGACAGATAAATAAAAAAATAATCTAACTGTTCATTGACTCCAAAAATAGAATCTCCAAGTGAGTCTTTTTGTAGAAGTAGAACATGATACATTTTTTGCATCAAATGGAAACTCAGACAAATCCAAGCCCCAGATACCTCAGATTTTTCCAAGTTTCCATTTGATGCAAAAAACGTATCATGTTCTAAATACAGAATCCTTTATATATTTATCCAACTGGAAAAAAACCGATCTCAGTCAGCAACTTACCTGTAATCGTTTTACTTAACACTTGCACTTTAAGCTTTGTATTGCTTACCATTGTGACCTTTCAAGAATCACCTAAAAATTCATTTACTGCTTTCTTGACCATTTGTTCTCCAATTCTTGTTTGGACTTTATAGAGGCTCTGCCAGGGTAAATTCCGACAAGCGGCATGGCCCAAAAAGTAGTGACAGTGCGTAAAATGAAATTGTGGCAAGAGACAACCTCCCTCAGCCAAATTGCGACAGTGACGGCAAAGCCGACAATAAGCGACAAGCATTTATAAACACCAACACAAGACATTTTGAAATTCAGACAGACGACATGGGACCCCCACCCCCCCCCCCCCCCCGCCCCCGTCCCCACTGTTAAGCCACAAAACACAATTATAAATTTTTTAAACAAACCATATTTGTTTAAATAATAACATAAAAAAAAAAATTCAAACACACAAAAAACAAACACAGAGAAAAAAAAATTGGGGAAAAGCACACCCCCCACACCACAAATGCAAAAAAGGCAGAAAAAAGAAAAAAAACGAGACACAAGTAAAAAACACCACCCCCAACAGATTTGAAAAGCAGCGCGAAAAAAAGGGGCCCCCCCCCCCCCCCCTGGCAGGGCCTCTTTATAAGTGTTAAGCGCAAAAATATTATTATCAATCTTTAACACTGAGCATTTTTCATACAATCACAGGGTAAAAGAATTCTTTCCAAAGCGAAACAGGTTCAACTCAACAGACGACCACTAAACAGACAGAACAGGCAAACACAACAGAAAGATGCCAGGCTGAATATTTTAAACAAGAGAAGAGGATTACAGGTATGACTTAAGTGAACTTTGAAGCAAAATAAGGTGTTTTGTTCACTTGTCAGGTCAGCAGGTTAACGGCAAACTCTGAAATTTAAAGGCCAGCTTACAATAATTATGGCCAATCATCATAATGATCACAAGCGGTGAACCGTGATACACAGAAACACAAAATGGATAGAAAAGAAAAAAAGCATAAACTATCATGATTGACAGCAACAAAGAATGCAAATGTCAAATGGGGATCATTGTTGAAGATAACAATAATCTTTTCTCAAATTAAACCAGAATTTCGATGTCTCCAAAGAATAATTAGGGACAGGAAACTAAGGAAATTTTGAGTCAAACTGGGTTAGACCACAACATTTTGCTTTGTCGTCATAGCTGTATGTCTTTTTGGTGTGAATAAGAACTGGTAAATTGTTTTATTTTTTTAAAAAAATAACTTGTTATATTGAATTGTCCATAATCATAGGGGCCATTGAAAGAAAAAAGACCAAACAAGGCTCAAAATGCTGGTACCTCCAAACTCCAAAGAATAAACAGGTAATGGCTTTGTTTGGTGTCAGTAATAAGTTAAATATTGCTGGTTTGTTTTAATTTAAATATAAAAGCTAATAAATTATTATGTGCAAAACAAAAACCCATTTTTATTTGGTTTTTACAGGAGAGGAAATGCATCTCCTCAGCTTACTGTCTCCATAAACAATCCACGTGTAAGGTTGGTAGTTATTAAAATACACTGGTCTATGTAGGTCTTGAATGACAACCGATCCATTGTATTTGTAAGGCTTGTGACGGCCAATTTGAAGACCCATTATCTTTATGCAGGGTTGTCAAAAGTAGCCGGCTGCCGGTGAAAATCGCCACCTACTTGGTTAGTATCAGCCGGCTACTCTGCTTGGCATTTCTTTACAGATGCCTTTTTTTAAATTAATATATCCGTGGGCTGGCCGCTTACTTTGAAAACTCAGCTGTCTACTTCAAAACTTTCTGACAACCCTGTTATGGCCACCTTTTTAGGTTCAGTTGTTCATGGAATTACCACTATGTAGCAGTGGTATAAATAGGACATAAATAATCAAGAATGATTGACATTCTTAGGATAACAAGAGCACCACAGTGGGAACAAGTAACAAACCAACTTACAAATCAGAGCAGGAGTAGAAGATGGAGAGGAAACAAAGCATCTATTGATACAGGGGATCTGAGAATTTCAGTCCCAAATAATTTACACCAAGTAAGTTTGTTCAAAATTATTTGGCACAGAACATGGGTTGCCAACCAATGTTTGCAAACCTCCGAAGAGGTGCATTGAAAGTTAGAAGTATTTGGAAAGGGATGTGCCGCTGGAACCTTGGAACCTTTAGTTCACTAGATCTGGTTTGGCTGAATTTTGCCAGTCTAAACTAGACTAAATTCCCAAATTTAAAAAGTATCCTAGAATTGCTATTTTCCAGAAATTACTGAGATGGACTTTCTTTGATATTAAACTGAGTTGCATGTAAATTAAGATGTGGACCTTTTGCACTCTTGGTTAGCATCAGAGCCTAAATTTGCTGGTAAATTGTCTCCATAGATTTCTATAAATTTTTTCTCCATTGATGTGGCGTCAAAAAATGTTGAAAAGAAAAAGGCCTTACCGGTACTTCCGGTTGATGCGCTTCACTCAGTAAGACCTTTAGTTAAGCTTCCTAATAATATTAGTTAACCCATGTTGTGGTTTTACCTTCAGCCTCTGAAAACACTTTACGCTGCTGGTTTTAAATCCCATACAGAAGACTCAGCTTTTGGCAAGGTACGAACACAACGATTACATGTACTTAGCTGGATAAGCCTGGTGCCATTAATTAAGTTAGATGATGGTGGTAGAGGACAGAGGGTGGGGGCCTAGGAGATAAGGGGGCGGGAGAGATTCAAAAGGCAGGAGACGATAGGGAGAGGTGGGAGGGTAGGTAGTACGTGAAATAGCAGGGAATTATGCAATATTGAAAAGGGGCTAAAAAAAGACAGCCAAGAAAAAGGTGGTGGAAGCTGATCGTAAAAAGTATGGAAAAAGGACATGTGGAAACCCCTGTCCCCCCTCCTTTCCCCTATGATAAGATAAGTCTATAAAAGAAATTTGTGGTGCTCTGAAATTAAAATGACTTCACAAATTATCCTTCCCCTCCACATTAAAAAAATAATAATAATATAGTGATAGTCTGTTGACAGGTTTTTTTTAGACTTAAAAATATAAGAAAGTGCCCCATAATCAAACTAATGGAAAAAGTCCCAAATTTTGTATTGTTACACGTGTAAGCATGTTTTCAGACTGAGATAGCGTTTTTATTCAGATGATTGCATCAATAAAATCATTTCATTCACAGAGTCAAAAGTTAGAATCACAAGCTCAGTTGCTATAAAACCAGGCATAATCTTCATGAAGAATACCATTAACTAGTCTTGCCTAATTGACAAAAAAAATTATGAAGAAATTTGCTATACATTGTTTTTTATTTCTCTCTTGTTGTTGTTTTTTTTTTGTCTTTTTTTGCAGACGTTTGCTACACTTGATGAAAGGTTCTCGAGCATACCACAAACCCGTCGAGTTGGAACAATATTCATTGATTAAGTCTTTCACTTACAGTAGTAATGTTGGTCAGTTAAAAAAAAAAAACAGAAAATACCAATCAAACCACATTATTAGAAAAGTGAAAAAAATGAAGGAGTCTGTTAAGTACTCATAGGCTATCTATTTAGGAGTTATTAACACTGTATGTGAAAAAAAAACTGTACCAAAGAGAGGTGAACCTACTGCTCAACAACTGCTCGGCAGCTTTCATTATTTTGTAATTAGTTGTCACACCTCAGGATTTCATCTGTGAAGCCAACATTTAAAACCACTCTATGTAGTTTGGGGAGTAAAGCCCTTTACCAAATGGTTGAAATTGTTAAGTTATTTTATGTTTAAAACAATTTTAATTGAATTTAATATTTTATGATCAAACAGGTAATTTTAATGAACATTAAAATAGCCAGTAAAAACATATTGAGTCGAGTGTATTGTTCCTGGGCATTTTAAGACTGTTGTTACTGGGCCATTGTAGCTAAATCAGAAATAAAACACAAACAGGGGTGATCTGCTTGATTATAAATGCATACATTTTTAAAACAACTTGACGTTTTGTATGCTAGTCAACATATATACATTTACAAAAGTGATATCAGTACATTTTTGGCACTTAAGCCTGTAACAAAGCTGAATTCCACAGGGGCAAGAAATAACATCCAAGTCTGGGGCCCTCTTGGTTCTGAGTGCTTTTCTCGTTGAAAAGAGTCTCTCCTCTCGATTTTCAGCAGTTTAACCATTTCAAGTATTAAAATAAGTGTTTATGCACACGTTTGCTAGCTCTCAAGTGAAAAGGAAGAGCTTTTTAGAAAAAGTGAACTCCAGATGTTTTTGTTGATTTCCGGAGGCCTTATTGGTGGACCAAAACTGTACACCAATATGGCGTTTCCTTGCAAAGCTCTACAAAGGTGCATGAAACGTTTCGGCAAATAACTCAGAAACTGTGGGCCACAAAGACCTGCGATTTGGACAAATTTTTTAAACAGTAGTCTTTTATAACATTTCATTTTCTTCCACCGGACAGTTTCCAATTTATTTTTTTGTGCCGTGTTTATTCATAGGCGTACGGGCCGGGGGGGCGAGGGGGGCTTCAGCCCCCCCAAATTTTGGGCAACTCAGATTTTTTGGGCAGCGAGAGAAAATTTGGGCAAAGCCAGTTTTTAAAGACGTCTCCATGTTTATTTAATTATTTTAAAGACCTGAATATTAACCTGAAGTCGGCGTAATAATCCAGTTACATTACAGTGGTTGCCTAGCATGTGATGAGTAATTTACATATTTGTAGGTTTTTTTTGTTATAGTATACTGCACTGCACTAGCTGGAATGGGCTATTTCCAGTAGTGAATTGATTAAAATAAACTTTCGCATAACTTTCCAGAATCATCTCTACTCGAAGAACAGAGTATGGCAGATAACATTTAGCAATGGGTATGAAAATGAAGAAGTGGCTGACTAATTCTCAGTTTGAATTACGAGAAGGTTTACGGTTTAAAATTATTTGCTAATTTGTTATAGTAGACCGAAATATTTACAAAACCGCTAACAACAGTGTCTCGATACATACTAATCCAATCCTTCCTTCGATTCTAGCAATCAAGCAGAGCTATCTGCACGATGTTTCACACATGTTTTTAAGAAGATTAAAACTACTATGAGGTGAAATTGTAGGTCAAAAACGCTTCGTTTTCTGCAGATAACGGCCAAAAATCAAGATTTTCCTGTTCTTACCGTATTTCTAGTAATAAAAACTTCATTCCAAAATATCTCGATAACGCTCTTAAGGTTTTTCTTAAACTTCACGAACATCGAGGCGACATATTGGAGAAAAAAGCTCCTGTGAACGATTTTGTAAGGTTCCCGTGCAGGGAATCATTGCTGAAGTGAAATAGGTAATGGGCGGGGGGGAGTCATTTCCTTGCTATGACAACTCCGATGTCATTGCAACCCTGATGATGACAAATTTTCCCCTTAATACAACTGTGGTCGCAATTTTTCCAAATGCTTGTTTATGGCGACGTAGTTTATGCTCAGACTTGGTATTGACCCTGAAAAACCGTATCGAGCCACCTTCATATGCCAGGACGGCCTATGTTTGTTGCAATATGGCCCTAATTTCTTTTCGACTCTTTCGTAAAAATTTGGGCAACTTGCGAGATTTTTTTGGGCAAATGGTTTACCGCCCCCCTTGCAAAAAATTTCCCGTACGCCTATGTGGTTATTACGTGACAGTGAAAAAGAAGAATTCCTATTTTGTGAATAGCGAGGGTATTATATTTTCATTTATGTTCACACGTTACCACCTCATTTGAATGCTGAACATGTGATCATCACAACAATCAACCTGGTCTCCATGCCTTTTTCATTGGTTGCTCAATACACCACATTTCATCTGTTTGTTTAGGAAAAACCTCAAAATAAATTGTCCTCTTTTGATGTAGAATATCACCTTCTCCAACCTCGTTCTTAGGTTCTCTCTCCTATCCATCTCTCTCGCTCCATAGACGGGTGGGAGAGAACCCTTGGAACGAGGTTGGAGACTCCGATGTCTTTTAGGGCGACGGAGAAAATCTTGAGGACAACGAGAGGCAGCCCTTTCCTCCCCTTCGCGTGTTCCGCGCCACGCCCCGCCTTTAAATAAAATATGACCCGCGCCTGTTACCCAGGCTAGAGCTGTTGTGCATGATGTAGTGTTGACTTTTGGATCATGAAATTTCTCGATCTTCCTTCTCGAGAGTTATTAAGTAAGGAAATTGTAATAATTTTAGGGCAATAATTACGATGCATGTCTTACGGCTCGGGCTTGGGCGTGGTTCATGATTCATCTTGGGCCATGGGAACGAGTATGTCCCAAGACTAGACCCAATCCCTATCGCGTTCCCTTAGCAACATGGAGGACGTCCCAAGTTCGACTGCTCATTTACTTGCTATGAAACGTAGCTTTTTCCTGCACAAAGATAACTCAACAATGACAAGAAGATAGTTTCCTTTGGTGATTGTTTCCAGCTGTCGTCAAAGATGGCCATGGAAAAGCTTGCAGTGATCAAAGACACCCATAATAAGGGAATAACTGCGCTCTCCTACAACCCCATGAAACATGAGATTCTTGTGGGTTTTGAAGGTAAGTGAGAGTTTATTTAAGCTTTTTTAACCTTAGTTGAGATTGTAGAGGGAAATATTCACGAGTGATATAGATTAAAGAAGCCGAATGCCGATGTTTGTACTAGTTTTGGGATCGCCCCCTAAATGAAAAGTAGATTGGATAATCTATAAAATTGCAATTGGTAAATTTGGCGGGCTATTAGAAAATAGTGATTAATCCTTATTAAGCTTTCTCTAGATGGTGCCATGGAGAAGTCAGTAAAAAGTTTTAGTTGAGGGTCACAACAAAAACAATGAAGTAATGCATTAGCCTCCCACGCAGACATTCTTAGGGTTTCGTCTCGCGTTCCTGCCCTACGAACGACGTGAATGCGTGACGAACCCCTAAGAACGTCTGCATGGGAGGCTAGTAATGCATCAGTCAATTCCAGCTGCACCCGGGCCCCCCCCGGGCTACTACAGGGCATTTGCCCGCCTCGTCAGTCCCGGGGGTGGGGTATTTGCAAATTTTGCGCTGCCAACCCCAAGCTTTTGACACACACACTGCGGCTGGGCGCAGCTGGAATTGACTGATGCATAATGCACTAGTCAATTGTAACCACGACCCCCAAACCCCAGGGGAATAGTGAGGAAATTTACAAAAGTATCCTTGTAATTTTACCCCAGGCTCTAGGGACTTAAAAAACGCTGATGCTTATTTATTATTTAATACTTGCACCTTAATTGTATTTTTAATATAAGCACATGCATGTCCGCTGTGATGGGATATACCCTTTGTAAATAATTATTATACGATTAGAATTAGAATTAGAACTCAGCTTGTTGTAAATTATTTCTTTTACAGATGGAGTGATCAAAGTGTGGGATTATTCCACAGGTGAAGCAGGAAAACTACTCCGCTCGGTTCGGGAGCATGATGGATGGGTTACCAGCTTCCTGTTTTGGTTAGTCATCACTCCAGCTGATCATCTAAGTCCAGCTTGTTTGTTCTTCTCCTGCACATTTTTTAAAACCCACGGATAAATGAAAATCACTATCTAGTGGATAAGTATTGGGAAACCAATATTGCATTTTCCACTGGATTTAATATCTGGTGCAAATTGCTTTTCTTTTGATATCTTGTGTGCAGTTTGCAGAGTTTTGAAGTAGAAACTCTAAATGGGGTAGGAACTTATTGATCAAACCCTTTTGTTCCAATAATTTCAAATAAAACTGTTTTGTGATTCTGTTTCTTTTCTTTTCCTGCCAACAGGGGAGATGCTAAACTTCTCTTTTCTGCTGCAAATGATGGAACTATTATCGCCTGGGGATCTGGTGGAGCAGTTTATGACAGGATTCCTGTAAGTAATTAACTTGCTTATTCCCCTGGATACATTAAGATATTGATGTTTGGGTACCTTAATATTGCACTGCATACTAATAGTATTTTGTTGTATTTTAGATTGGGTCTCCTGTGTATTGCATGGCGTGGAATGCAAGAAGAAATCAAATAGTCGCAGCTGTAGATTCAACTGTGCAGGTCTTTAATATGAGAGATCCAGGTGAGTTACATTTCATGCTATATGAGCATTTTTTATATTTGCTTTTTAGGTGCATTGACTGGCCTTATTGGTAGCAATAGTTTTACACATCCCTGAAAGTTCTTTTGTTATCTAGATCCAACAATCTCTCCCTACTATCAGCGGAGAAGGGTAGTAATTGTTTATCTCTGGTCTTGTTAGATCATGTTGAAGGTTGATTACATTGTATTCCATTACCAACTTGAGCTTTCATGAACCTTGCCTAGCAGGGTTGTCGCTAAGATTTCAAGTTGCCGGGTAAATACAACAAGTAGGCGGGGAGTCAAACAACTAGGGGTTTCTTTTGGTTCTAATTTTCTTCTATTTTCCAATAAAAGTAGCCGGAGGCCACACTCTTACTAGCCGGGGAAAATCCCCGGCTCCCGGCTCTTAATGACAGCCCTGCTACAAAAGAGTAACTAAACAGCACATTTTTTTAATATACACACTGTATGCCTGCTTTTTTTTTTAATCATGCACCCCACTCTGATAATAATACTCCAAAGGTAACCCAATTGACCCTTAAAGTCTATATCCCCTACGCTGCCACATCTCAGTTAACAGACAGCCCACATTTTTTTGTACAGATAAACCTTTTTGTTTAGGCTGTCACTGGTCCAAAATAATGGTGCCAATCTGTGTAAATACATGAAGTCATTATTGCTAATGTTACATCTTTTTTACTCTTTTTAAAATAATTTCAGGAAGAGAAATTGGACATGTAATAGACACAAAAGGTAAATATGTGTAGTTATAAGCCCTAATATCCAGATTCGAATTCTCCAAACTGATTTCAATACATCTCTTTTAAGAACTGGTTGAGAGAATTTGGCCAAAGATCACAGAATTTTTTCTTGGGTGATGACTGATCATTTTAATAATTAATTCTTAGTGCCTTTAATTTCTTCGTGATTGTGTATAAGTTATACTGTTCAGAGGAATTATGATGCTAGTCACATGTGGGACTAAAATGGTCAAGTATAGTGATGCTTGAAATTTTTGCAAGTTTAATGTTGACATGGAATTGTGAAAATGGTTGAACCAGTTAAGCAAGTAATGTCATGTTGGTCTGTAATACATGACTACCCACAGCAAGTTGAGAGTTTTTTGTTTTCTTTTTTTCAGCTTATGTTTCCAAAGAGCACTCTGATATTGTTAAGTGTGTTGTTTGCTATGAATCAAGAGTCTATAGTGGAGGGTAAGAAATTTTGGTCATGATTGTTCACGTGTATTGTCTAAAGCTGTTGTATGTAATTCTACGTTCTTTGCTGTCCATTACTATGGCGACATGCATTTAATATTAATACAATATTACCCTAAATTATTTGTCTCTAGGTATGATCAGAGGTTTATTGTGTATGACTCAACATTTTCCTACAAAGGAAACAAGAGCTTGTCCGTTGTAACAAAGTAAGTTTTTTGTTGTGATCTTTGTGCTTTATAGATAAAGTTCATTGTTGATGATGGAACATTTTTACAATACATATCTTTCTTTTTCACTTTTCAGAGTAACTAAGGCCCATGATGCTGGAATAATCTGCATGTGTCTGGCGCGAGACTCAGATAACAATACCTGGTTAGTACCTCCCTACAGTAAAACATTGTCTTGTTAGAAGTTTGCCTAATTTTATTAGATATGTTAAGGATTACAAGTTAATAAGTTTCATGCTCGTTATGATAGACATCACAAAGTGTCCCCCAGCAATGATCCTCACCTTAGAAGGCAAGCAATTTTGACTACATGAAGTCATATGGAAATTTAATAATGTTGAATATGAAGTACGTCAGTTCCACATATTCATGCATTGCTGGGCATTAGTGAACAGTGTCTGTACAAGGTGTAGTTGCTGTTGAGGCAAACTATGGAAAACCAATTTGTCGCTTGGATTTTATCCAATAAAGTTTACTTCGTATATTTTTGTAGGGTTTTATCTGGTGCATTTGACAAAGTTGTTAAGGTGTGGTCCCAAGATGGACAAGTGATGCACAAGTTTGATGGATTCAGGTTTGTAGCCTTTACCAGTGAGATACTCATGCCATCTTCTTGGAATCATATATTCCAAAATGAAGACAACATTATTTTTCTTTTATATGTTAATTGGCTCTGAATGCCTCAATTCCAGCTAGAAATTCTTTTGAATTCTGAAGATGTGATTGAGGCATCGAGGGCCAATTAACATTACAACAGCAGGCCATTGTCGTGGCTACTAAAGTGGAATAGTTTGCTTACCAGTAAGTATCAACATCTTTATGTTGTTTGTTACAGCACTGCAGTCACCGGAGTGTGTTACGTAAAACCCATCAAGACAATTTGGGTGGCCGCTGGAACTGAAGAGGCTGCCATGTATGATCCAAAATCTGGAGAGAATGTGAGTGTCTTGTACATTAAATAATGTTTTTTCGGAGCAATACAATGCTATAGATTAAGGATTAAAGTCAATACGATTAAGGTATGATCTAAGAAGTGGTCACATTTGAGTGTATACTTTTTATATGCCAACTTAATTGAGTCTGGAAGTAAAGTGGATGAACAAGTATTGTGTAAACCTAATATGGATATACTACAATACATGTAATATTACTGATCCAGGCCAATCATAATTAACTGTACAGCTATCACAGAAAAAAAAAATAATAGATTCCAATTTTTGGATATTTTAGGGTATTTAAAGAATACCCATAAAAATCCCAAATTCGGCAAAGTGAGACAAGTCCCAACCAGGGAATTCCCAACCAAGTTCCCTGATTGGGACTTGTCTCACTCTTCCAAATTTGGGATTTTTGTGGGTATTCTTTAAATACCCTAAAATATCCAAAAATGGGAATCTGTTATTTTTTCCTGTGTATATTTTTAGTACTCTTTTTCATTTAACTTCAAGGTGTATCTATCTTTTTGCCTTTAGGTAACAGATTTTATCGGAACATTTCAAGATGAAGAAAACAATGGGTGAGGAGTTGACATAATTATATGATCCATTTTTCAGTCAGATATTTTGTTATTGATTTATTTCAGCTTATGTGTTCAGACATTCTTTATTGTATCTCTCTCAGCTCTGCAGAGGGCTCCAGGGAGGTGAAAAACAGAAAGCACATGGGGTTCAAATATTGCTATTTTTATTGAGATACCCAGTGGGAGCCTCTGCATAGGAAAGACTATATTTTATGTCCTTTGATTATTCTTTCTAGGTTCCCACTGGTAATGTTTCACTACATTTCTGACCTGGGGCATGTCATAGGTATGTTGTTATAACATGTACCCTGATTTATATAGATCTAGCCAGGGCTAAAAGTGATACTCTCATTGATATCCTTAGTTTACTCAAACAAAATATAAAATTGTGCTATGCTAAGCAGCAACGGCAACAAAACAGCCAAAAAAATCAGTTGGTCTAATAAGCAAAAAAACAGCAATGCATGTGCAGCACACTTTTTATGTACATTTCTTTGCCATTGTTTTGCAATTTACCGTCGAAACGCACAGGTGCTTGAAATGCAAAATTTCACCCTGGCTTACATGAAGGGGTGGATGTACATACAGATGTATGGATGATTTACCAGTAACACCTACCCTTTCTTAGAACCAAAATTTCTTTGATGCATAGGTAACCAAATTTTCTTATGCATGCGGGTGAGCTCCGCTATAACTTAACCCTTTAATCCCCAATAAATTATCCACATACAAATTCTCCACACTGATCTCCATACATTTCCTTAAGAATTAGTTGGGAGAATTTATTTGAAGATCAAAGCATTTTCCCTTAGGTGATTATTTTATTAATTCTCATAAATGTTTCTTGTAATAATGTATTGATATTGTTAGGAGTAAATTGATGTTGGTCAGATCACTTTGCCTAAGTTGCATTTAGCCACATCTTAAGCCGTTTTAAAGTTTAAATCAGGGTTGTCACTAAGATTTCAAGTTGCCGGGTAAATACAACAAGTAGGCAGGGAATAAAACATCTTGGGATTTCTTTTGGTTCTATCTGTCAGCAATGTCTTCTATTTTCCTATGCAACTAGCTGGGGCCATGTTCAGAATACTGTAAGGTAATCCCCAGGTTAATGTCCAAGTCTGAGCATCTTTACCTACAACAATGAGCCAAAGAGCTAAAAAAAATCATGATTTGTCATTTTATTGTGTCATTTTGTGTTAGGTACAAATAGTAGGCGGCATCTGATCTTGTGGAAATACAACTCATCTGGCTGCTTAACAACATTGAAAAACAAGTGTGCCATGGAGTCTCTTACTTACAGTAAGTTTTTAATTCGTACCGTTTTATTTTGCACTACCTTGTGCAGTGTTATAAACATTACCACAGAAAAGTACTGATCATTAACTCTCATTTGAATGGTAACACTATAATATTTCATCCACAGAATCAAAAGTTAGAACCACCTTATGCAACATAATAAATAGTACCACAGGAAAGCACTGCTCAGTAGCTTTCATTTGAATGGTCACACTATAGGATTTCATCCACTGACTCAAAAGTTAGAAACACCTTGTACAGCATGAAAAGTAGCTATCATTTGAAGTCGCACTTAAGGATTTTTCAGGACGTCCAAACTACATTCTTTCCTGTTGTTTTTCCAGCTCGTAAAGTCCCCTTGTTGATCTTCAGTGGTGGAAGCAATGGTCATGTGTCAAAATGGGAAAGATTACAATCAAACAACTTCATGTACAGGTTACCAAAACGCATAGCAGTCTCACTTAAAATACCACAACACAATAATTATATAAAAAATTTATTAAAAACAACTTTCAAGTTCATAGTGTTAATTTATGGCTTTTGCATGAAGCCTGTTGGCTTTAAATTGGAGAGAAAACAAATAGGTTCTCCTTTGACTTTTTTTTACTTCCACAGTTCATAGTCTAGGTGAATTTATGATCTCATTTTCTTATAGAGACACGGCAGCCATATTGGTGTCCCAGACCATTCCTCTGGAAGTTGAACTCTTTTCTTATGCAAACCCTTTCTTTTGTTCCAATAAATTTGCATAGATGCTGGCCACGTGAGTGAAAACACTGTATTTTATTCATTTTGGGTTTTCTTTGCTTACTTCTAGCAAAGAGATATTTTTGCAAAGCGAGGCCAAATCACGGCTGACTGCACAGATAGCTGCAAAGTACGACTGGCATGGACCAAAGAGGATTCTGGGTAATGAGAGCAGACCCAAGCCATCCTTTCTGAATACTGTCAACCAGGTAAAGAACACAAATACTCCAGCGTATTATCACTACTTTTCATGTTTTCTTAGCATTATTTTTAATAGGTCATGTTTGAAATAAACGGCACAACAGGAGAGCGTTACTTATGACCTTATTGCTGGCAGTTGCAGAAACTTGGATTTGAAACTTGTGTTCAACGGCGTTTTCCCAAAACGTTTCAGCAAAGTTTTCACCCTGTAGCAGAACAGTTTCAGTGCCTTGTGATTGACTCAAAAGTCTCACGGCACATTCTTAACCAATCAAAATCAGTGATTTGCTGACGTGTTTTCCTGCGCTTACGACGAGCGCTGATTGATTTATTTAATTTGCAGTGCGTATTGTGACTAGATAAAGATTAAAGAAATCTCCATGGTTGTGGTTTTTATTATATTTACAATTAAGTAGTCGTTCATTACTCTAGAAATAGCAAGCTAAGAAAATTAGGAGTATCCCAGTTCTGCCATTTTCTTCCTTTCTGTTTTTATCTATAGTTATCATCTGCCTCTGAACACACCAGCAACATTTCTCTGCTGAGGTCCATCTTTGTGGAGAACCTTGATTTACTAGTGGTCGCCTCAGAAGACAATAATATCTGTAAGTAATCACAATCAAGACAAATTAACCTCTTCAGAACGTAGAGTTCAAAAGCGTCGAGGAAATAAACGTTTATCGTTTACTTGAAATCACAGAGACATGGAACAGCTGTGTGAACTTTTGTACCTCTCTTGGTTTTAGAGAAGCATCAACCGTCGATGTTGGGAGGCTACATGTTCTTGCGCATGCCTAAACTCTTCCCTTTCCTGTCCCAGTTTGCCACACATGCTAAAATCAGCTTTCACTGAATGGTGCTAGATTCCCTCAGTTACCGTTAGAGCGCTTATTTGCAACGAGATTTTGTGGTTTTGATCCCTGGCCAGAGTCA
>CALNXI010001775.1:34822-38197 GCA_942486025.1 Porites evermanni
GACTCATTTTCACTGTTTTTTGTCCAAGTTGCCCTTGCAAGATTTAGTTTCCCAGTGGAATTAAAATCTTCCTTACTGAGCGCCAGGGGTCGATTAT
Organism: Porites evermanni; assembly: GCA_942486025.1. Lineage (NCBI taxonomy): Eukaryota > Metazoa > Cnidaria > Anthozoa > Scleractinia > Poritidae > Porites > Porites evermanni. Next base: position 34,920 of record CALNXI010001775.1, read on the forward strand.
CAGAAACATTGACGACGGTGGAAGAGCAGAATCGCCATTAAAAAGGTTTATATACTGACGTAGTGTATATATAATAGTGTCCTCAGTAAGAAGAGAGAGCCTCCTACCCTCGGCCAGATCATTCATTGGCACGTAAGCAAAGATGTTGGTATTTTAAGTGTGTCTTTTGAGCAGCTCAAAGTTCTGTTTCGGGTCGTTTTTAGGTGCGATGGAATGCGGTGCTAACCAAGTGGATCACGGGTTCAGAGGATGGTACTATTCGTGTTTGGGTATGTGATGATTTATAACAGCAAGAAACCGATATCCCCCGTTTAGTGAATCAATAAGCTGGCTATTTGCTGACATCACATGACGTCTTACAAAAGACTGAACAGACATAGCCTGCAAAACAGCCCCTATTTTTGCGTGCGTCAAAAACGCCAACGCGATCAAGCCAAAGTAAAGATGGAGAGTGAGATTAAGGAGAGAAACTTCAAGCTGTGAAAAACCGATTTTGAGAAAGAAAACCGAATGTCTCTTTTTTTCAGTTGAAGTCTAGAAAAGACACTGAAAAAAAAAAAAACAATACTCACCATCCAAAAACACAAACTAACTAACAATGGTTTCTGCGACACCAAATTTCACGGTGGCCGGCACCCGTTTTTACTACTAACTTGTTTCCAATCCACTCATGACAGAGAGCAGACGGAATGGCCTGTGATCTAGTTCTCAGTGCCCAAGGAGCAGTGTCGGCACTTTGCATTGACCAAGTGAACGGTTGCATTGTAGCAGGAGTGCAAGAAATTATTAGGTGAGAAGAGACGCCATATTACGAGGCGTATAACGTGTTCTCAGACCAGCGTGAAACCAATGTGGCCAATCAAAACATTTAACCAATCAGAATGCGAAGCTAGTACGTGTAGCCAATGCTAAGCGCGGGAAAAAGCGCGGGTTCAAGGAAGTATCGATTGGTTTTGTTTGTTCTTCTGATTGATGGAGAAATCAAAGCCAATCAAAATAGCCCAAACATTTGCGCAGTTCCCACTTTTATGCCTTTACAAATGTTGGCTATTTACACTTTTTCATTTCCCGGATTTCAAGTAATCACCCTTTCGAAGTCGACTGTCGAAGTCAATAATCGCACAGGAAATAAGAATATATCTATTTGAACAGTCTCTTGTTTCCGACTGGTCATTGTGAGATTGTACAGAAAAACCTCGTTTTCATGGCTCTCTGTTACTCGTTCCTACAGGGACGAGTAGAAGGACCCTGGGAACAATCGTGAAATTGGGTAGATTTTGTTTTCCCAATTGGCTTATTTGGTCGCGCCATCGCTTATTAGGTCGGTTACTACGAAGTTGCGCAGGAACCTGGTTCCAAATCCGTGCCCTACCAACAGTCCCATGGGGAAATTCGGCACAACAAGGACCCAGTCCCTTGCGCAACCTCGAAATTTTGACATATTGGCGGAAATTAACAGATGAGATGGCGGGTCATAAGATTAATTTTTGTTGTTTTGTTTTGTTTTGTGTTTCTCATTCCCTTCCTTTTGTCAAGGTGTTTTAACTCTTTAGAGAGAAATGTCATTTACTGACTATGTTTTCGTTCCCCAGAGTATATGATCCAGAAAGTCGTAAAATCGTTCAGAAGAATCTTGGGCACAATGATTCCGTACGCTGCATTATTCACATTCCCGAGAGGAGTCAGGTATTACTATGAAATTATTCCTTTGTTTATTTATTTGTTGTTTTCTTCTTGGATTTGCGAGGGGAAACTGGGCGAGCAAAACATTAGTACCCAGCAGAAGGAGTAAGAGTATCGGATAATGATTTCGATATCGGTACCGGGTATCGAAAAATATCGGTAGCGGGTATCGAAAAAATCAGGAAAGAGTATCGTACGTTTAAACTATTCTTAGAGTTTGTTTTTAAGAGTATGACAAATTGATCTATCCTACGAGCAGAGTCTGCTTGCAGGGTAAAATTGATTTCAATTTTTTCGATTTTTCTATCTCGTGTAAACCCATCCTAAGTTTTCTTTGTTTATCTGTTTATTTGCCGTAGTATGTTTCTGCTTCGTGGGATAAGACAGTTCGAATTTGGAACGCGTACAAGAAATGTAAGATAGTAGCTGTTAATTTTTGTGCTTTATTATGAATTATATTTTCTGAAAGTTAACTTACACGTGTACAACTTACACGTGTACATTGTTCACAATTTCATTTTCTTCATTGTATTTTTAGCTCGCAAAAAACCTGCGAAAGACACGACAGAATTTGCTGACTCCTGATGTGGATGGCTCAGTTATATAAGAATGGCTAGAAACATAGTATTCACCTGCCTACCGCGGAGTTCTAACATATCAGAAACCTATTTATATTATATTTCTTATACACAAAACTGTAAAACTGTAAATATGTAAATATTAATTTCAATTCTATTTTTATTTTAAAATTATTTTTGTATTATAATATACGGAAGAAAACAAAAAGCATTTAATATAATCCCACTGGATTACAGTTGGATTTACATATTGTAACCTTCAAAAGGGGCCAAGCTTTCGCGTAAACGGTCAAGTAAGGATTTAAGTCACAGAATTCAAAGTTACAACACCGTTCGAAACTACCTAAAGGCTAAATTATAATGAGCAATGTAGTGCAAGCAAGTCACCTAAAATACTAACAACTGGCCTTAGTTGTTTGAATGGCCGGTAAATAGTGTTATCTACAGGGTAAATCTCCGGGGGAGGAGGTTCTTTAGGAATTTTTGGATGGGGATGTGCCGCTGGGACCCTGGAACCCTTACCCTAAGCCAGAGCTAGTTCAGCTGAATTCTTCTACTCTACGTATACTAGACTAAACTCCCCCAACCACCTCCCCTCCCCCTATCCTAGGAACTACAGGGAACACTAACACAGTCCAGCCAAAACAAAACCGATTTGACTTTTTGTATTTTTGAGTTCAATTCCAGGTTCTCCTAGTCTAGACTAAAACCTTCAACTAATTGATCAGTGTCCTGGAAAATCATCCCTATTCTAGACCCAAACTCTCTGATTTATATACCCGATCCCAGAGTGAACCGCTTGAAAACCATACCCTTCACAGCGGCACATACCTATATAGCCCATATATGGCAGTACCCCCCCCCCCCCCCCCCCCCCCCCCCCCCCCCCCCCCCCCCCCCCCCCCCCCCCCCACAAACTTACGTCCTTATCGTTGTGTTTTTTTTTGTTTTTTCTTATTGTATTTTTTTGTATCATTAATTAGCCAGAGACAAGATAGGGTAGGCGGGGGATGATGG
>CALNXI010001775.1:44199-105601 GCA_942486025.1 Porites evermanni
TGGCCAGTCCTCAAATTGGAAGAGTTGAAAGCAAAGAGTACTACTCGTGGATGCGAGGCCACCATGCTTACAAGGACATTTTCGAGCCTGTTATTGGTACCACGCTCACTTTACAGCGGGAACCAGAAAATGCAAAAGATCCGCATGTTGTTGCTTTTGTAGAAGATACTGGACCCATTGTTGGCCATATCCCATTAGCTTTATCGAGAATTGTGTCGTCTTTTTTAAAAAGGGCTATCCACAAGGAAACAGCAGAAATCTGTGGAAAACGGATCAATCGAGGATCTGGCTTGGGACTGGAACTTCCAGTTATTTATAAGATTTACGGCGGAAGGAAATATTTGGACAGACTGGACGAACTTATTCATGGCAGCGAGACTGCAAAGAGGGACTTAAGAGAAAAAGACAAAGACAGTCTCAAAACAGAAAAAATAGACTTTCTATGTGTGCAAATATTCCAAGATGCTGCTCGGTGTCCGCTATAACGAGAGAGAAAACAATAAAATTGTGACGTTGGGACCGAATAAAGTGTCCGTAAGTCCGTAGTAGCGAGAGTCCGTAATAGCGGGAGTTTATTTCAGTCAAACGTTTGTAACTTTCGCCGGGGATTTTGCTGCTGTCCGTAATAGCGGGGTGTCCGTAATAGCGAGGTGTCCGCAAGGCGGGAGTTGACTGTACATAGACATAAGTAATCAGTCTACAAATGAGATATACCCACCAAAAAGCCAAATTGATAACCAAAAGAACAGCCGAACATCCATTAGTAACCGATCGAGGCAACGAACTCCCTCCAAATAACATTGTCGATAATTGTTGTCTTTTATTTCTGGAACCGACCCACGCCGGAACAAGCCAGTTTAACATGAATGTTTCCCGATATAACAGGTAACTGATGCCCGTTTTCCGGGAAAACCTCGTCACGAGGACGGACCGAGGTGGATCACAAGACGGCAGATTCGGACCTCGCCCGTAAATTCTTCAACCGTAAAATCATGCGCGAAATGATAAAAATATAAGCCATATACTAATACTATTTTTATGGCACTTAAGTGTTATATCACTTACCAAGTTTAATACTAAATGACGTTCTAAAAGAAAGTTAGAAAATCCGGTTAGTGCAGACCGGAAAAGGGACCGGAAGCCGGGTTCAAATAATGTAGGTCATTTTTCGTAGTAGCTTATATACAGTAAAAAACAAAGGATACTCAGAAGGCGTGGTTGCTAAACGTTCTGTTCAGAGTTGCAACTTGCAAGCAAGAACAATTTAGCTGTTTATAGGCTATGTGACGAGAAAATTTAAATGTTAAAGGGTAATTCTTGCAAGCTATGCATCCCTCTTTGGCGCCTCATCTTCATGGCGACTGCCTAGAAATTATACAGCAACTGCATCGCTGTCACGAACAGGTTAGTAGTTAAACGTGTTGCGCTGTAAACACGTGCCTGCTTGGCCATGTTCTTGTGATGTATACAAATTTTTTTTTCGCCTTTCTTTGCAGCATCCTGTTGGGAAATTCCTAGGCGAGTGCAATGATATCAAAAGAGCATTGAACAGATGTTTAAAAGAGGAGGTATTTAAGTCTTTTTTATCTGATATCCATTTCTCTTCATTAGTTGAGAGGAGATGTGTTATGTAATTCTAACTGTGATTGTGAGGACGAAATTCTCTGGTTTTGTCATATGGTAATATTTGTAGTAGAATTTTTCTAAAAAGAGGTTTTTTAATTTTGATTTTGAACATTGTCAGGGGTGTGAATGATAAATCAGTCAATAAATATGTTTATAAAAATTAATAATAATGAATAAATTGAGTGGTTGTTCATCCAGCCCCGACTGAATTGAGTAACAAAGTGTGACATAACAGAAATGAGAATTTGTGAAATTATGGGATTTGTTGTCATCCTCTATGAGACCAAGATGAAAAATGCTTCTGTACCAAAAATCAGTGTGTTTGCACCAATTGACAGTGAGATACTACAATCTTAGACAAAAACCTTGAAACACTTTGGAAAATTCTGCTCCCTTTTGTTTTCCCCCTCCCTTTTGCAATGTTGTTGTAGCCACGCAACTTTGCAATAACATCTCAACATTGCAGGGGGAAAGGGATGTGCATAGGTGTTTCAGGGATTTTTGGCGAGGATTGTGTGAGGTGTAAAAGGCCATCTGGTTATCATTACACGCTATTCAGACGTGGCGGCATGCTCGAAGAAACAGCAAGCGTGACCTATAGCATAAGGTGTTTTGATTTTAAGGGCTTTAAATGTATGACGAGAATTTCTTTCTTGGCAATCTTTACCGCTCAAATTTTCGAGAACTGTTTCTCATTTCAAGAGAAAAAATTACAATACCAACTTTATTCAGAACAGGGAGCTAACCAAGAAGACAAGGGTTTGGCCAACATTACTAATTTCCAACAGCGGACCCAATGCAGTCAATGCAGAATTGTCTAAGACATGATATCAATGAGAACTGATTTAAATCCAATGGTGAACATATTTTAATTAGTAAGTGGAGGCTTGCATGCCAAATGCGAGAGAAAAGTAATTTTTCACAGAACGGACAAAATGGAAATGAAAAATACAATTCTTAATACCTGCAGTATAGACAAGAAAAAATGTAATAAAACTCGATGGATAACCGTATGCAGCGCCGAATGGAAATTCAGGAAATTCAAGGAAAGAAAACAAATTAACCCGATACTGAGCAACTCACTGAGTTCTATTTAAATAGAACTCGGCCCGATATAATTGCGTGATGCATCTGTTGCGTACTGTAAACAGTCATCGGTTAACCCCCCGTGTNGTATGCAGCGCCGAATGGAAATTCAGGAAATTCAAGGAAAGAAAACAAATTAACCCGATACTGAGCAACTCACTGAGTTCTATTTAAATAGAACTCGGCCCGATATAATTGCGTGATGCATCTGTTGCGTACTGTAAACAGTCATCGGTTAACCCCCCGTGTTAACACCACGGTTTACCGTTGTTTTTTGCTGTTATTCTGTTTCAAATGTGTGTTTTGTAGCTTAAAAAACGGTTTGATATGAAGTTAACTAAAATTAATATCCAACCCAACTGTTAAGTTCAGATCTGGCCACAGCGTGAATTTCAGGGTTTTTACAACAGTTAACCATACTGTGTAATAAAATAAAGATGTCAACAGCGTTACTTTCATATTTAACAACGGTAAACCATTGACCCTTTTCTCCTCGTGAGCAGACCGCAGTAGAAAGTAACAGTCGTACACTTTGGAAACAATGCTGTTATTAAAGACGTTACGTGTCTGCATTTGTTTGCAGATATAAATACGTGCTGCGACTTTTTGAAATCCACTGACACCGAAAAAACCTAATGGTAAACCGTTTGGGTAAACCGTGGCCTGTGCACATTACACAGCACAAGCATAACGGAATTAATTTGGGGCAAGTCCCATTTCAATAGAAATACTGCCAGTTCTAAGTGACCTGCCTAACATTTACCTTCAGAAATTACTCTTATCAAGGAAAAAATACTTCTGTAAATTGGCTGTTCTAGCAAAGACATTTCTTGTGCTAAATCTATGCAGGTCCTAGCACAATTACACTGTTCTAATGCGACAGAACAGCTCACAACTGCAAATTCTGCTCGAATACACTCACTCCCTTTCAAGTGAAAATTTCTTTTCAACACAACTCTTCTCCTTAGACACTTCACCTTCTCCTCTCACATTGAGAAAAAAAAAATCCGCATAATTTATCGAACTTCAACAAACGTGTACATCATCATTACAATAGATGTTACAGATGCAAGGCAGGCGCGTAGTCGCCACTAAAAATGTTTAAGTCTTATTTGGCATTTCTTGCGCACGCTCCGAAAATTTCCCGCCACTTCAGACAATCTTAGACAAAAACCTTGAAACACTTTGGAAAATTCTGCTCCCTTTTGTTTTCCCCCTCCCTTTTACAATGTTGTTGTAGCCACGCAACTTTGCAATAACATCTCAACATTGCAGGGGGAAAGGGACGTGCATAGGTGTTTCAGGGATTTTTGGCGAGGATTGTAGCATCCCTATGTTCTGACAACTGCATGCAAATCCTTCAAAGGCCAATTTTAGAGGATTTGTATGGAGTCTTAAATAACTATCTCTGTGCACGTATTAGGTATAAGCAGCAGGTCTGAGAGTAAAACCTCACCAAATGCTTACATGTAAAAGTAAAGGGAGAGTGGCACTATACTGGCCCAACAACCAACGTGTACCATCTCTGATCACAATAATTATTGACTCTATCATTAGTCCGGGTAGTAAGCATTTCCACGCAAGTTATTGCACATCTGCAAGAGCTTTCACAATAACTCAAGTGGATGAGTAATAACTACGGCTGAAATGGTTGCTACACAGGCTACTTGCCAATTCTGATCCACACTTTATTTCAATAATAATTTAATATTGTTAGTTTTATACTTGACTATATCCCCTGGGGTGACAGGCAAGGCTGCATGTAGTAATCATGATGCTAAGAACATGATGTCTCCAAAGGAGACAGGTCTTACTCATGCAACATTTATGGTTTTTTTACATTGTTCCTTTCTTTATTACAGGATTTAAGAAAAAGAAGGAGAAACCAAGAGGACGCAAAAAGAAGGAGAAAGACATTACAAGATTTGTGTTCAGAAAAACAGGAATAAGCACTAGGATTTGTCAACAGAGTTAAACATCAGAGATGCCTCATTCATTTACAATTCAAGTAAGATAAGAGATGTTGGCATTCAGATGATAACCTATTTACAAATTACCTTCTGAAGCATTGCTCTTTCTAGATGGCATGTTTAATTGTCAAAGTACTCTCTTTGACATTTTTATGACAATTTTTGTCAACAGTACAAATAACGGCAGAACATTCTGAGTACCTTTAAAGTCATGCCAAAGGGATTACTATCAGACTGCTGGAACCTTAGCATGTTTTGCACTACTAAAATGGATAAATTGTGAGGAGCATTGTCATGAATCATACTTACCAGTAACTAGTACGAGTCACAATTAAAAATGAACAATTTTTGTTACTAGAAATTGGATTTCTTTTTGTGATTACTTAGTATGAAAATGGTAATTAGTATGAAAGTCTGAAATGTTACATTTACAGTATTACCATTGTGAATACTGTACTTAAAATTTGAAGCATGTCATCTTTATAGTCTGTTAATTTCAACAGATCTGCTTATACAGATACATGTACAGAAGAAAACCCATTCCAACAATTTTGGGTAACAATAATTATTGTTGGTCAGCAACAAATCCCAAAATATTTGGTTAAAAACTAGTTTTGTTAGACCCTAGTAATGTTAGTTGTTGGATATTCAGCAATGTTCTTGCACTGTTGAGTCAATTCCTGGGGTAGCAATATTGAACATTCCGCTGAAATAACATCACAACATTGTTGCCTGATATTTCTTGCAAACAACAGCAACTGTAATCTTCAATCATAGGGATCCCTAAAGCTCTGAAACTATAAAATCCAGGGAGCATAGCATGTTTCTTTTGTGAATGGCTTACGTCACCAGCAGGGGTCATCTAGCACTGCTGGAACACAGCCTGTTGTTGTGTGAAAGACTCAGCTTAATATGATTGACAGGTATCTCGATCCTCACCACAAAAAATAAACGTAAATTGAATGTTATTGTTCCTTAATTAATTCCTAATGATGTGGCAGTCCATTGATGCAAAATTGATTTCGACAAAGAAAAAGAATAACTTGGAATACACTTCAATATCTTGATTGATACTGGGTACCTTCTTTGAGGTTTAATCTACTGAAAATGTTATTGTAGTCTCTACGATAACTGAGGAGCCAAAGAGAAGGAATCAGTTTACTGCAACAAGTGGAAATTAACTGAATTCACTTTGCAAGCTTCAACCCAGAGTTCTTTTAAGTAATGTTAACATTTTCCTAGCAGTCATTTCAACATGTTAACTCGAACCAAGTAAAAATTCTTCCACAAAGAAGGGCTGGCAAAACATTAGTTGGGCTTTTGTGTTGTTTTCTTTATAAGTAGCCCAATGGTAAAGCAAAGTTTCATGGCTTGTTAAGAAAAATAACAGACTGAATGCAGTTTGGGGTAGCTTCATGGAGCCCCACCAGTGGCTAGTAAACTGAGTTAATTTCTTGCTCTTTAGGCAGCCGAGCTGATTTGGTTTTCTTTTGTGTGTCTCACCTTGTGCAAACATAGTACAGCAATGGGGAGACATGTGAACTCTGTCAGTCTGAATCGTAGTATTGAGGCAGCCTATAAACTCAGCATTTTTACTCTGGGTTCTTGCATCCTGCCATGTTGTGTCTCTTTCAAAGGTTTTTTGTTGTTTTTTGTCCATTATGCTTGCAATACTATTTACATTTTCCTTTTTTAATGCTTATGAATAGAACACGGAGATACTTCTGGGTTTTGAAATGGAGAAAACTGGGGAAAACCTGGAATACTGAGCAAAATATTTCACCCAAATACTGGGTCACATCTTAATACGGGATACTGATAATGAGATCTGTTGGGCGTCCCCACCTCCCCCTCCCCCCTCCTCTTTACTGGGATACGTAACATGAGCGTTTTAAAGGCTCGTTGAGGTAAGGCAGTAAAATAATATTCATTATTAGCATTCACTGTACTTGAATGACTCACAGTCAATCAGTTGATGCCACCCTTGTTGGAACTAACTGAGTTGTCCTTATCAACAGAATAGAGTAATTTCTTTTACCATGAATAAGTTCGTCAAAGGATTCTTGTCTTTGCTGGTAAATGGAGCGAGTTTTACTCTGCATATGCTACTGCTAGCAGGGATTGGCGCCGATAAAAGTGGTGCGTGCTGTAACATTTTTATTTATTTACAATGATTGATTTGAAGTGCTGGGACGATGAAGTGTTTGAATTTTGTTTTTGTTTAGACAGAAATTTTTTGTCCGATTAGAAAAAAGAACACAATTTACAAACATTTATTTCTTGTTTTACTACTGTATTTTTGTTCACTTATAAACCTATCGACTTGAAAATGGTCATCTTATTTTGGTTTCGCTTTCTTTTAGCCTGCGTGGCAGGCGCAAGAAGGGGAGGGAGAGGGGGAGGGAGAAAAGCACTATCCCCTACCCCTTTCGATGCCTGCTACGCAGGCTAGCTTTCTTTAAAAACTTTAGACTCTTGTTGTTATTCTATATTAATTATCAAAAAGTCCATCCGAGGAAGTAACCGCTTTTTAAAAAACATTGCGTGATTTTTCACACTTTTTATCTAATAAGCGACAGGAAAAAGAAAGGAATCGAAAACTTCATTCATGTTCGGTGCAGAATAGATTTTTTTTAACTTTTTTGAAACAAAATATGGTCCGTTTGCAAAAGTAACTATACTTTCCGGAAGATTTGCCCAGCTTTTTGGGTGTTTTTTTTTTCTGTCCTGAAACAGCAGTGGAAAGAATAGAACCGTTATGACTGAAACTCGAGAACTCAATATGTAAGTTGATTCATGGAGTTAAGTGCTACGTCTTCTCTTTGGAGCACATAATAGACTGACACCTTGATGTGGCCACGATAGTTCTGTATTTGTTTTTTAAGTCACAGTTACTTCAACTCGTGTGACAAACTAAAATAATCAATCTAGTCCCTCTAGCTCTTTTGGCTACAAAATGCCAAAATGGTCAAGAGCTTATCAAAAGCAGATCGAATTTTAAGGCAAAATGTCGCTTTGGCTCTTTTTTACACGTAGGTCTGTACTGAATTGGTGGTAGGTCCAGGCCCTCATATCTATTCAGGAAGGGTTTTTTGTTTAATGGCAATGGCTTCCTTGACTCTGCGCCTGATGGTGTTGTTCGGACAATTACATTCATTGGCCAAACCGCCAGGTCCCTTCCCTTGTCCCCGGATCAAAGAACACCAGTCCCCTAATATTCTGCCTTTTTCGAGCATTACCAGGCCACAGGTCACAACATCAACCCACACAATGTAAAAGTACTACCTGACGAAAACAGCACCATCAAGCACAGAGTCAAGGAGGCCATTGCTATAAAACAAAGGAACCCCCCCTGAATATGGATGAGGGACTGGACCTACCGGCAATTTACAGTCAATCAATCAATCAATCAATAATCTTTATTTATACACGATAAGTATTTAAAGCGACGCTCCACTTGTGGGGTCGTGTCTAAATAATTAAATAAGATAACTAATGAATTAGAAAATGAATAGGATATACACCAGCTAAAATCATATAGCTACTTACTACTTACAAGTCTAAAACGATAAAAGCTTAAAATTCTAAAGTACAAGGTGGTACTCTAGTATCGACTAATTATTAACACTAATTATACTTAAAATCTTCTTCCCTTCTGGGAGGAACGCTGATGAAGTCTGAGTGATTCGGACGAAATATTCGTTTCGTACCTTATTTTTTTCGCGAATGGAATTTTCTGCTCTAATTAATAATAATAATAATAATAATAATAATAATAATAATAATAATAATAATAATAATAATAATAATAATAAAAGAAGAAGAAGAAGAAGAAAAGGGCAATTTAAGTACCTACTAGTTTTCGCTGAAATGCCTAAAAACGATGGTACTTACATTTATACAATGATACAATTACAATACTTGTAATCTGGATCTCTCGTTAAGAACAAGTACTTGCCTAAACTAAATATTGTAAAGTTTTGCGTGATTTTGCAAAAAATGCTATATTCTGCAAGCGTCCCGGCGCTCGTACACATCGGCCATTCTCGTCACTAGGGCCACGCCATCGGTTGGCTTACGAGGACCACTTAAAAAAACCGACGGGCCCTGAGGACGAGAATGTACACATACGAACAGAGCTGCGCGCGCGTATTGAACTCGCTAGAGCCCATTTCGCTCATATTTTCCACAGGCGCAGTCAAGGCAACACCCACCGCCCCACCCACCAAAACACCGCAAATTCGCCAAACCACAGACGGCGATGATGATTTTGTGCATGGAATCATCAGTGGAGCCATCGTTCTTGGAATGATTTTGATGATTTACGCATGTCACTCATGCTACATTCGTTTCTGCCGTAACCGACAGGATAACGCAGGCGCAATTCTTCACTTGCCAAATATGGTGCAGTTACCGTCCCAGTTTCCCATCGGTCCTCCGTTTCTTCACAAAGATGATGGTATTACTTTAGTAACCCAAAACTGAACCACATTATTTTCAGTCAGTGGGAATGCAATAAAAAAGAGGAGAAATTCTTTTTTCCGGCCACAGGCTCGGCTGGGCCTCCAAGGTCGTCAAACGTTCGAGGTGTTGTGTGTTTTTTTCTGTTTGTTTCTTTGTTCTATTGACTGATATTTCATTTACTGTTAAGGGCAAGGGTGTATAAAAAACTCAGCTAACGTAACAAACTGCCCATTTTTCTCAAAGTATTGAGCTTCTTTCCGTTAAAAATTCTGTGCACTTGAGTAAAATTACGCATACCTATGGAAAATCATCACTTAAATTTGTACACTATTTATTGTGAACGTTTGTCACCTCTGCTAACATCGTCAAACGCATAGGATAAGTGGAGGTTGGAGTGGGTGGGTACCGCGTGCTCCAGAAGAGCGTTGAGTTTGAGACTGGCGTAGAAGGAAAGGAGTACTACTGTTTGAGAATTCCCACTATTACAAAGGGATAAGTGAAGGGTGGAGTGGGTGGGTACCGCGTGCTCCAGAAGAGCGTTGAGTTGGAGACTGGCGTAGAATGAAAGGAGTACTACTGTTTGAGAATTCCCACTATTACAAAGGGATAAGTGAAGGGTGGAGTGGGTGCGTACAGCGTGCTCAAGACGAGCGTTGAGTGGGAGACTGGCGTGGAAGGAAAGGAGTACTACTGTTGGAGACTTTCTACTACTATAAAGCTTGAAAACTATCAGTAATTTCACGGAACGCTAGAAGTACTTCTTACGATTAATTTTCTTAGCATTTCGCATAGAGTGTGCCGCGTAAGACGATTAGTGACTAATCAAATTTAACGAGGAGTTCTCACTTAAAAGCCGCCAAATCTTCTGGATACTATCCCCCCTCAAAGGATGCTATGACAAGGGGAAAAAGGGAAACAATGCCAGCCTTAAAGACAGTACAAATCGCACAGCAGAACTACAGTTTTTTTCAATCCAAAACTTTTAATAAATACTATATACAATAATACATACACAAGAAATTCACAGCTGAGAAAAATTGAGAATTTAAACATGGGAATTTTTGTACACTGTAGTATTCTTGCTTATGAAACTTGCGTTAGATTCATCCAAAAGAATGTGTTGCGTTTGCTGCCAAATTGTACTGAAGAATAACCGATTTTTTTAAGTCAAAAAGTGATAAATACATATTACAAAGATAACTGCAGCATAAATTAGGCTTAAATTGGACAATTTAATCAATTTTACACCATAAGAAATTCATTGCCGCTTATTGACTGGGCCGAGTATTAGAGTCAGTCGAAGGATTTCGTTCGTGTTGAACTTCTGAACTTCCTCTCTGCATACCAGACGGAGAAAGAAATCCGGGCATTACTGGCGGGTGTATGACGGAAGACATTGGACCACGAAGATGCGGATCACCTGGACTTGCACTTGGCAGTAGCGGTGCCTGCAGTGGGGCTCTCATGCGGTTTCCGTAGGGATAGGAAGAATATCCCGGGATTACTGGAGGCTGCGTGACTAAAGACGTAACAGGACCACGAAGATGCGGATCACCTGGACTTGCACTTGGCGGTAGCGGTGCCTGTTGTGGGGCTCTCATGCGGTTTCCGTACGGGTAAGAATACCCTGGGATTACTGGCGGCTGCGTGACTGAAGATGTAACAGGACCACTAAAATGCGGATCACCTGGACTTGCACTTTGCGGTAGCGGTGCCTGCAGTGGGGCCCTCATGCGGTTTCCGTACGGGTAAGAATATGCGGGGATTACTGGCGGCTGCGTGACTGAAGACGTAACAGGACCACTAACATGCGGATCACCTGGACTTGCACTTTGCGGCTGTGGTGCCTGCAGTGGGGCTCTCATGCGGTTTCCGGGGATAACTGGCGAGTGTGTCACTGAAGAAGTAACGGGACCACTAAATTGAAGATACGGATAACTTGGACTTGCACCTTTCGGATGAAATCCATACTGCGGGGATCTCATCGTTTCATGAGGGAGGAGGCTTTCCAGATTATCTGTCGAGAGGGTATGGGTTGATACGCCAGGACCAATGAAATAGGGATCATCTGACATCGTAATTTGCGGTTGCACTCCATGAAGACTTGCTCCTTGCATTCCACGTGGGGAAAGAAATCCCGGGATATCTTGCGGGCAAGTGACTGCGAAACCATCGAGATTTAAATCACAGGGCATTGTGTTTTGGGGCTGAACTCTCTGTTGTGGTGGATCCTGCATTCCACTCAGGGGAAGATGTCCAGAGTGAACAGGAGGGAGAGCAACTGTAGAAATGCCAGAACTGTGGGGATCTGCGTATCCTGGAATTGTACTTCGCGGTTGCCATGATGATTCCAGCAGCACTCTGTGACGGCGGGGATGTTCACCTAAGGGTGCCAGGCTGTGGCTGGAGAAATGTGACGTAGGAGTGGGAGCTCCTAGAGAAAATAAAATAAAAATTAAGATCCCATTAGTTAACGTAAAAGTACAGTGTAAACGACTGGTTTCTCACTCGTGGTCGTTTAAGTAGATTTCTCCTTTTCTAGCATTATACGCCCTCTTAGGTTATTGTACAATATTAGAAATTAAAGCAACGCCCACTTGAGTTGAGTATACACAAGAAAAAATCCAGTTTGGAGATATTAGAAGACAGACTGTAGAAGAAAAGTGCCTTCAGCCCCCAGTAGTTCAAAAGGTGAATAGTGCTATTCACTGGGTATCTCACTATCTAGAGGTTGGTTTTCACTAGCGACGGAGTCGAAGTCATAATCAGAAGCGTAGTGCTCATGATCTAGTGAAAACAGCGTTCCGATTCCACTTAGGTTCCGCTTATGATCTACTGAAAATCACCTGTCGGAGTCGGAAGTAGAAGCGGAAGAACTAAACCAACCACAGAGCGTGTGAACGTGCATAGTGATTGGTTTATCCTTCCGCTTCTACTTCCGACTTCGACAATCTTGTTTTCACTTGATCATAAGCGGAACGTAAGCGACGGAGTCAAGCGGAGTCGGAAGAAATGGAAACGTTCTGACTACGATTCCATCGCGCTTATGACTTCCGCTTACGACTTGATTGTTATTAGGTCATAAGCGCTCTTACGACTCCGCTTACGACTCCGACTCCGCCGCTAGTGAAAACCACCCTTAATGGATAAAGGTGTCGGTTTCTCAAATACTTATCCTCTGGTTAGTCATTTTTCTGGTGGATTATGATAGCGCTATTAACTATTAAAAAAGGGGCCTGTATCTGTGTATTGTAGTAAGGACGACAGGACTGTTTAATCAAACAGTGCAGCACTACGATAACTCCTGTACATTGTCTTATTGGTGCTCAAGTCAGTCACGGCGTTACTAGCTTATTAAATTGTAGAATTTTGTTTTAGTTGTAACATGGATGGAAACCTTACCAGCAGAATGGAGAGGCGCTGGAACTGGTCCTCCAGTTCCAGGATCGTGTGACGGCACGTCCTGAGTACTGGGGCGAGTGTCTCTCTGAAAAAGGGACCAAAGGCGGAATATTGGATATCGGTACGGAAACAAAGTAAACGTGTGATCTCCTGCTAACAATCATTTGACAGTTTTTAAGATCACTCAGCTAAGCGTATGATCTGGAAAATAATTAGCTGACCCTTTCTGTCAAAAGTTAACTCTCTCTAAGATGGATACCAGCTCCAATTGTCTGTCTTAAAGTGGTGTCTGTCTTACTAGTATAAAGAGTTTAGTTACGGTAGAATGATCGAAAAACTGCAGAAAAGAGACCAGCACCCGGTGTCCGTCTCACCGGCAGAGTTTTTAGTCTAATAGAGAGGTTGGTTACAGGGTTGAACGTCGAGTTATAGAACACGTTTATTGTTTCGGTATAACACGAAATTCATGCGTGATATAATCACGACTAATGACATGACGTAACAATCGTTGATTAGTAAGATCATTACTACTAGTTGCGAAACTTGAGAGACACCAACGGGTACGTGAATATTATTCTTATTTACGGTTTGCTTTAACATTTCTTGACTGATTGTAGTTCCTGTTGATATCTCTACGTAGATTTCGAATTTCTTTATATCTTCTGTATTTCTGTACATTTTGGACGAAATAAACCATGTGCAGTATTTGAAACCTTGGCGACTCGCAGCTAGCAGTACATTTATAGCCCCGCGAAGTTGAATAACTCTCCGTTCAACACGTTTTCACTGAGAAGGCGCCTGTTCCATGAAGTCTCTCTCGGCAAATATAAATCCTAGCCCATGATTAAGAACAATTTCGTGAATACAACCTCATTACCTCATTAACAGACAAACAATCCACCTCGGGCTCGTCCTGTGTGACTGTAGACAGGTCAGAACCNCACTCTCTCAACTCAGAACGCAACACGTGAAGCACAAAAAGACAAGGAAAAGTAATCCTGGCACATTTTGGATAAAAAGGACAGCACTTTTTCTCGCTTATAATAATTTTAAAACTTTTTTATTTTTTTATGTGTAGCCCCCCCCCCCCCCCCCCCACTGTTTTACTACATAATTTTAGAAAATCAGTGTTAACAACGCTCACTTTAGGTAACACCGGAAAATGTCTACATCGGAACAGGACAAAGAGGATCTTTTCCTTTTAAACTTCCTTAGTGACTATTTCAATTATTGATATGTCTTTCGTTTCTGTATATGGCAGCTAGGCCTGGTCCGTTAGTTAAATACTTATGACGGTTAGTAATACGTAGAGTAGCTTTTTGGTCTATAAACAAACTAATGAATCAACATAATCGTGGAAGTCCGATTTCTTTCATCAAAATTACGGACAAGATGTGACAACAGCAACTTGTCGCACGTCTACACCGCAATTATTAAAAGAAGGAAATCTCAGAAAAGAAAACACTGACGTCTGACCGCAACGAACTTATGTACAACTTCTTTTTAGTGCTCAGGGTGTTAATCGCCAATAGGTTTGTTACATCTGTGATTAGCAAGGCACGAAACTGTGGGGGTGGGGTGGGGTGTGTGTACGTGTGTGTGTGTGTGGGGGGGGGGGAGGGGACAATAAACCTTACCAGTAGGATCAGGGGGGGCTGGAAATGTTCCCACGGTGTCTTGATCGTCAGCGGGGAATGGTGAGTCGTGAATACTGAGGCGAGTCTCTGCCAGAATCTGTGCGGCGAGTGGTGAAAGAAAACAAGAGTTGATGATTCTGATAGTGGAGAGTGGCACTTGCCACGACTGGAACAGGCTAAGAGTTGACGAGCCAATAAGATGATTGAGCATGAAAGAAACTCTTCTGTTAGTAATGAAAACAAGACATCTTTGCTTAAAATGCCAAAAGTGCTCTACTACAGCAATAACGGTGAAATTTGAAAGTCAGTAAACATCACAAAGATCCACATTATCTACCAAAATCCGGCTTGTAAAAAAATTCACTTACAAAATTCCGGAAATTTTTTCAAAGTGCACTTAAAACGATTAAATCGACTTCCCGAACGCTAAAAAACGTGAGGTCGTTTCCAAAACCAGAGGTATTTCCGAAACTGATTGCAGTCCGTTGCAATATTGTTCGGACAGTAACGTCCAAACTTATTTGAAAAGCCATCGTTGTAAGAAAACCGTCTTGGTATGACTAGAAACTAAGACCAAAACTAAGAAGTGAGCTAAAAGCCTAAGACAACAGAAATAACTTTTTACTGTTAGAACTGTTTTGGTTTGACTCAGTTTTTATGACATCGCGACAAGAAAAAAACAAACAGCGTGAAACTACTATGATACAAAAAAAAATTTCTTGTGCCCCCAGTTTCAGCTTATAGGTGAAATCCTGAAAAGCTGAAGAAAGAACAACAACTTTCATATTAAAAAGTTTGTAACATAAAATAACTGATTCACAAAAACATCCTCAGTAAGATAAATCCTAAACGCCGTTTAATAATAATATTCAAGAAAGGCTTCGTGAATCCGGCCACGTATTACCTCATCAACAGACAAAACATCCAACTCGAGTTCCTCCTGTGTCACTGTAGACAGACCGGCAGAACCACTGCCGAGGAGATACGGATCGCTAACCAAGGATCCCTCATAGATATCTAGGGAGGAGTAATGCGGTGGATGCTGAACGGGCGCTGTAAGAATTGACACTCCTGCTAACATGGAATCAGCTGTAGAGGTTAAAAGGAAAAAATAATGATCCTAGAAGTTACGTGATGGCATACGTAAAGGTTAACCACTTTTCAGATTCATGAACTTCAACAACATTTTTCCTTTCCTAAGTTACGCCCCCTCGTTTTACTACACAACTTTACACAATAAATCTAAGCAACGCTCGCTCCAGTAAATACCGGAAAATGTCTACATAGGAACAGGAGATAGATGAACTGTTTCTTTTACACCTCTCGTTGCAGTTTATGGTAGCAGAGCGGAGGTCTGGTCCGTTAAATTTAACAAATATATTCCATGTTGCCGTGCGTCTGTTCAGTAACAGATCACAGATGACGTCAAACTGTGGTAAAACAAAAAAGTGACAAACGAGTCACAGTAGTAGTACTGTGTAGAGTGCCTTTTTGGTCTATAACCCGACTATTGAATAAACATAATGGTGGAACTCCGATTTCTTTCACCACAATTACGGTTATGAACCAGGGCGCTATTATGGAAAGAATGTGATGGCAGCAACTTGTCGTAACTCTACACCGAAATTATTAAATCTCACAAACGAAAACTGACGTTTGACCGCGACGAACTGATGTACAACTTCTTATTGGTGCAAAGGGGGTTACTCGCCAATTGGTTTTCTTACATCTGTGATTGGGAAGGGGGGGGGGGAGCTGAGAGGGGAGGGGCTAGGGGACAGGAAACCTTACCAGTAGGATCAGGAGGCGCTGAAAATGTTCCCACTGTGTCTTGTTCGTTAGCAGGGAATGGTGAGTCGTGAATACTGAGGGGGGGAGTCTCTGCCAGAATCTGTGCAAATGGTAAAAGAAAACAA
The DNA here is from genome assembly GCA_942486025.1 of Porites evermanni. Classification (NCBI taxonomy): domain Eukaryota; kingdom Metazoa; phylum Cnidaria; class Anthozoa; order Scleractinia; family Poritidae; genus Porites; species Porites evermanni. Next base: position 60,301 of record CALNXI010001775.1, read on the forward strand.
GAGCTGATGAACTTTCCACTATCTGAACGTCTGCAATAGGCTAAGAGTTTATAAACCAATAAGATGATTAAGCAAAAAAAGAAACTCTTCTGTTAGTAATGAAAACAAAGCTATACAAAGACAAAACCTCAATCTACTGTTGACTGGTTTTCTGATCCAAGCCTCAAGCTCCATGTTTGCTTAAAATGCGTAAAAATGCTCCACTACAGCGATAGCGGTGAAATTTGCAACTCAATAAAAATAAAAAAGATACACATTTTCTTCTAAATCCGGCTTGTAAAAAATTCATTTACGAAAATCAGCAAGTTTTTTCAAAGTGCCCTTAAAACGATTAAATCGACTTTCCGAACGGTAAAGAACTTATGAAGGAAATTTCAGGTCGTTTCCGAAAACAGCCATCTTCGTAAGAGAACCGTTTTGGTATGACTAAAATTAAGATTATGAAGTGAGCTGAGTGCCTAAGACAAGACAAATAACTTGTCACTATTTGTAAGACATATATGCAACTCCACTGTTTTGATTTGATTCAATTTTTATGAAATCGCGACAAGAAAAAAAAAAACAGCCTGATCTACTATGATACAAAACACATTTCCTGTTCCCTCCGTTTCACTTATAAGTGAACTCCTGAAAAGCTGAAGAAAAAACCATACTTTTTTTAAACGCAATGTTTTTTTTTTGCAGTTTTTTTCCCCAAGAAATAATCAAACTCAGGAAATATTATACTCGATTCTCTTTTGCCAAAGTTGATGACCAACCTGTTGCCTTTGCGGCTGTGATTCATTTGATGCGTGAGAAAAGAGACTGGGGTACCACATTTTCCAATAGTTTTCTGATGGCCATTCACGTTCAGGCTTGGGATTCCTTTTAAAATCCTACAACAAATCAAAAAATGACACTAGCACTATTCAACTTTTAAACCAACGTTTAAAAGATCGAAACTGTTGTCTAGATTTTAAAACCTTTCTTTAAGTGATACGCAATTAAAGGGTAAAAATAACCCCAGGGGTTGACTACTATGTGAAGGGGGCGTGTCATATATGCTTATCGGACAACTAAAATTTTACCCCAATGTCCAAATACAAATTCTCCACACAAGTATCCATACATTGCCTTATAGAATTAGTTGAGAGAACTTGATAAAAGATCAAAGTACTTCTCCTTTGTTCATTATTTTATTACTTCTCCTAACCTTTTCTTTTGATAATGTTTTGATATTGTTAAGAGAAAATTCATGTTGATCACTGACCAATCTGAGTAAAGTTCAAGCTGATTCCACCCCGAAAAGAGGTCATTTCTTCAACACATAGTCAAAGTAGTACTATAGAAATTTCTGCTTGCGACAAAGACGTTTTTCTTCTTTAATTTAGTTATATTTAGGACTAAACAAGAGATTTTGCTGATTTTGCAATCCGTTCCGAGGCCTTATTTAGTTCAAAGTCTTAAAATCCGCATGCCATAAACAGTAATTTCGTGCTGAATGGTCTTGCGAGTACCGCTGCGCTAAAAAACTTTCTTGTGAGTGCCTCAAAATTAAGGCTGCTTTTCACTAGCGGCAGAGTCGGAGTCGGAGTCGTAATCAAAAGCGTAGACGTTATGATCTAGTGAAAACAGCGTTCGATTCCGCTCAAGTTCCGCTTATGATCTAGTGAAAACCAGATTGTCAGAGTCGGAAGCAGAAGCGGAAGAACCAAACAAATCACAAAGCGTGAGAACGTGCATCGGGATTGGTTTATCCTTCTGCTTCTGCTTCCGATTCCGACAAACTGGTTTTCACTAGATCATAAGCGGAACGTAAGTGGAGTCGGAAGAAATGGAAACGCTCTAATTCTTCTGACTCCGATTCCGGAGCGCTTATCACGCCGCTTATAACCTGAGATCAGGCCCAATTTTAGCGGTTCTCATGCACTCTCTCTAACGGCTACCGCTAAAAAAATCGCCTTGCCCGCCCGAATGCAATTTTTAAAGCAAAACGAAAACAGAGCTTCATCTCAGGTTACTCCGCTTACGACTCCGATTTTTGATTTTCACTAGGTCATAAGCGATCTTACGACTCCAACTCCGACTCCGTCGCTAGTGTAAACCAGCCTTTAGGTTGCTGCGCAAGAAGTTCCTGATTTTTCCTTGTCAACCCCAAATTTCCGAATTTTTGTGCCGTTTAATAGTGATTAGAAATTACCAACATACAGAAAAAGCAAAGGCCTCGCGAACTAAAGTTCAGTTGAAAAAAGGAGTTAAAAATACGAAAAAGAGGGGGAAACGACAAAACCAACAAAAAATACATCTGACTTCTTGGACGCACATCTAAAGGTGCTTACAGTTTAAAGACCACATTCTACTTTTCAACCCCTAAAATTTGCATGCAAGACTTTCAAAAAAGCAAAATCAAAAAAGAAACTAAAAAAATGTGCGAATTATTGAAACCTTGGACCGCTTTCTTGTATTATTTGGTCTGATAAAGATCTCACAGATCAGTTTTTCCTTAGTGGGGGTTGAGAATGGAGGGGGCAAAAAAACCTGCGTCTCGTCTGAAGAAACGCTTGCTGCGCTGCCAAACGAAAGGCGGGAAAATTCTACCACGTGGGTAGTTATATAACCAATCAGCTGTCGCCACGTCACAAGCACTCTCTCACGCCACTTTGCAAGATAGCCTGAAATTCATCCGATTGCTTCGAGTTGTTTCCTCCTCTCAACAACGTCTGAATCGACCGGCCGTTAATGCCGTACAGTAACGTCACTCAGTACCCGAAAAGCGGGTAGTGATTTTGATTGGTTGATTGTCTAAACATTCGCATAATTATGTATAATTAAAAAATTTTAGCGGGATTGTCTCTTGTATTCAGCAGATCGCATCCCTGGCATTCTTTCGTTTAGTTCAACCATTTCGATAAGCTTAATCTTTATCCTAAACAGCAAAATTGTCCTTGTCTTCGAAACTGAAACGCTAATCATTGCGGAGAGTCGGTAGGTTTTTCATTTAGAGCCGCTTTGTGGTTTCGGCGGCCGGTGAATCATTTTGTTTACGCGAAGTTTTCTGAGATCAATGTTCTAATTCGACCTTCTTGCTATTTTTACCGTCAAGTGTAATGATTCTGTTAGCTTTTCTTTCTTGTCTCCTTGGTTTTTTGCTTCGTTAAGGACCAAATAGCTTCGTTTCAATTAAACAAATCATTGTGTTTTTGAACTAAGTGTTCCGTGTGTGTGTATTTCATTGCGTGATTGCGACCGAGTTTGATTATAGAATTTAGTACAACCGGTTCAGAGTTGTACTGCATGCAGTTGATAGTTTGAACGTTAAACATGAATTACGATCGAAAAAAATAAAGCAGTTCTGTATCATGCAGGGACCGCGGAGCAAGGTGAAAAGTGGAAGGGCTGACAATTGAAAATAATTTTTTCATATTGAAAATCGAAAAAAGGAATAAAATCATAGTATTTGATTTGTTTCTGTCGCGTGACTTTGCATACTTTATCCAGTGTATTTGTTGCTCTTTATAGGTCGGCCAACATACCCGGTCAGTTCAGATTCAATGCAAGAAAAGACGCGATTACAGTTTTAGTATAGAAAATACTACACTGAAGTGATCTGAAAAATTTCTAACTATGGCCGTTCACTGTTCAAGTAATGTAATTCTTCTTGCCATCGAATATTTCATTGATTCGAAAGGAGAAACTGACAAAAGATAAAACTTTTATCAACTCAAAACAACTACTCTCCTTCGTTTGGCTTGAAAAAGCTAGTAATTTTCTTCATTTCGTCTGATAAAACTGATAAAAAACTCTGCCGGAGCTGGAAGTACACAACACGCTGCCGAAAGAAGCGAAGGGGTGGCCAAGGCATGGCGTTTGATCAAGGGGCAAGTCGGCCCCAGAGCACAATTACCGCGAAAAGCACAGGAGCCCCACAAAATGCCTGGCGTTTGAAATTAAGGAAAATACAGACAATATAGCGGAATATAGACGGAAAAAAACTTGTTTCAAGTCGTTTTTTTATTTTAATTATTTTTCTTTTTAGCGCAGAAAGTGGGGGCGGGGGCGCAAAAAAGTGGTGAGGCCCCGGCCCTACCAGCCCCTCCCCCTTCGCGGTCCCTGTCATGCAGACATTTCCAAACGACATTTCTCGGTTTGCCACGTGAAAATCGTGTTTTACTTTTTGCATGAATTAAAGCAAAGGTCAAGGAGTAGTGACGTCACTGGACGGCATTAACGGCCGGTCGATTCAGACGTTACTGAGGGAGTTATAACGACTCGAAGTCAGTCGGATGAAATTCAGGCTACTTTGAAAGACAGATTGTTGATTTTGTAGTTTGTTGTTCACTTCAGTTCAGTTTGCTCATCAAAGAAAACTTTCAACGCAAAAATTCTCAAGATGGACACAAAAAGAATAAGAAAACACCGCAAAATACCAGTTAAGAGAAAAATTCGTCTCATGTACTCAGGAATTTGTCAAAGGATTTGTGCAAGCTAAAGGAAACTACATTTATGAACTTCAACTCATTCATACAAGACGCGAAGTGACGCAGGATTTGTTGTGTTCGTCGTAAAACTGGAAAACAAGTAACCGACAAAAATAGACAGCTAGTACCTTAGAGGAGTGCTTTTACCTATGATTAAATGTATGGTGTTAAATTTCAGCTAAAGTGTCTCAGAAGAATTACATTTTTTGTGGAACGCTATCTCAAAAACCTACGCTACAGTCAGGTTATTTACGGGAGGACAAGCATTTACCGAAACGCAAAGGACATTCAAACAAAAGGACAGCTCTAAAAAGACTTCTTCGTTTTCTGTACTCTCAAAGAAACTTTACTTGAGTTTAGCTGAGTTTACGAAAACCTTAGTGATAAAAGTGAAACTGTAAGTGGTTAGCCTTTTTTCTCTTAATTTTTGCCAATTGTTTGTTGAATTGAACATGAACAGAACATATTTTGACTCTGTGCTTGTTATTCATCATTTTATAAAAAGTAATGAATTAAAATTGATTGAGAAATTAATGCTGTGGAATTTTTGTGTTAATACATATATCACAAGTTTGTTAAGTGAGCTCATATCGAGTTGAACCAGACTCAAAGAGAAATTTCATATCTGCTCGCTGATCCATTATTTTGCACAGTGCAAACACCTTCAGATTAATTTAATTGTTCTCGGTTAAAACATTTTTTTGGATTTAGTTTAATCAATTGAAAGGAATGAATTTGAAATGATACTTTGAATCTGCTAAAGTTTGTGATTTGTTTTCAAAAGTAAATCTCGTGTTTTGTCGAGTATAAAAATGACAAGAAAGGAAAATGGCGAAAGGCAAGAGCTGAGTACGAATAAACTGTAAACAAAGAATAAAGAAACAAATTGCGATAACACTGGAAAACTTACGTGGTAGCCTGACCCCAGTAAAGTGATGTTGCCGTGCTGCTTGACGGCTGATGACAGATCCATCACCTGCTGTGGAGTCATCTTTACATGTAAAAGCCACAGTTTCTTTAGGTGAGGAGCGCAGCTGAGATGTTTAATTAAGCTGTCTACTCCTGCACCCAGAAGAAGATTGAATGACATGTCGAGCTCCTCCAAGTTTGGTGCTTTTTTAAATACATTGTTGATGAATAACTCCACAGCAGGTGATAATGTTAGATTGATACCACAGAGTCTTAATTTCTTCAGTTTGTGTGTTACTTGGATGCTCCTCAGCAGAGACTCTGTTACCTCAGCATCGTACACTTCAACGCCTTCACCCCAAACCTCTATCACGTGTGGAGCGGTGATAAACGGCCTCATCTCAATCAGCTGTTCCACTTCCGACCTGTTCACAACAACAGCTTTAATCCTTCTAACCCTGGAGAGACCATGACGCTTTGAACAACAGCTGCTGCTGCTCTCTTCACTTGACTCATCACCATTCATGTTTGTCTTCGTTGTTGTCTCTTGTTTACTTATTAGCGCCTTTATTATATCACAAGGAAAAGGAATGCCTTTTTCTTCATTTTCAAAAATTTTAGCTAAATAAAGGTGAGTGTTGTTTTCTTCTTTCTTTAAAAAAAATTCATCAATCTGACGCCATGTTAAGTTGCTTAAAAATTCTGATGCTTTCTTTTCTCCTGCAGAGCTAACAATAACTGCGTTTAATTGTTGTGTTAAAATGATTAAATTACTATAGTCCTGTTCTGTATAATCGTTCTCACTGTTTAGCATATCAAAAAAAAAGTAGTTGGGTGTTTTTTCGGTAGTTTGAACTAATTTTTCCTGTACGACAACATTTAGCTGCTCCGCATTAATTACAAGAACTCCTCCTAAAGAGGAAAGAAACGTAGGAAAGAGGTTTTTTCTTGTCTCAGCTGAGCAGTAGAAAAATAACTGATTACAGTGAGTAATAAAATCTGTTTGTTCGTACGACAATTCCTTATGTGACGGTGTTTCGTTGTCAAATTTCAACTCTTTCAGTCCGCCAAAGTGAATCACAATCTGGCGCGCGGCCTCTTCTGACAACTGAACAGCAAATTGTAAAACCTCCATCATCTCGCGGATCTTTTCAACTGAGTCCAACTTCAAGAGGGAATTTGTGCTTTCAGCCTTTCTATATGTCAGCTCTTCTTTCAGGAAATTCCCAGCCAGGTATTCTTGTACGGATTTGTGAATAAAGTACACGCCTTTTTCACGATTCAAACTCGCCATATTTAAAACCTGGAAAAGGCCGACTTCAATCAGCCTCTCGATCAAACTGTAGCCAGCAGGTAACTGACTAACAGGGAAATAAAGCTGGCCTTGCAAAAGGGCTTCAAAGGCCAATCGTCCTAATGCGTATAATTCATCTGAGTAATCTTTGGCAGAAACCGATGCAGCAGACTTTTTTTCACACATGTGATCAAACATGGTCGTCATGAACTGGGCGAAGATGTCTGCGCGTTCCTTTGGTAGTTTTCCGCTTGTTGTTTTCGTCCAGAGCAAGCACAACATTAAGAGAAGTAGGGGAATTTGTGCTAGTTCACTTAGGTTGTGCTGCCATAAGTACCTAAAAAACTCTTGAATATCTTTATCATCTTTCAAAAATCTACGGGCGAACTCTTCTTGGCGCTGATAATTAAAGCCGTCAATTTTGAATTGAGCATCACTATGATTTCTTAACGTCTCAGCTTTCATTTCCCTTGAAGTAATTACAACACAACAATCTCTTAATTGGCTTTTTTTCCAGATTTTGAAAACAGGCGACTCGTTTTTTGAACTGTAAACATATTCATCGTAGCCGTCCAAGATAAGTAAGACTTTTTCTTGATGGCAACAAATGTAATCATACAGGTTGTGAACGGAAATTGCACCTTTACTATCCAGCACTTCAGAAGCCCTCAGAATGGCCGGAACATCTTGGAGATTACTAACATCACGTAATCTCACCAGAAGGACAAGATCAAATGCTCCTAATGTTTCTGAATATCTCTGCTGGGACCAGTCAAAAGTTGCTTTCTTCGTGAAAACAGTCTTGCCGATACCTAGGTGACAATAACAACAAACTGTCAAAAGATTTGTTTTACTTGAAGCCACGTGAAGTGGAATCTGAAATATTGAAATTTCAATTGATAATTTTCATAAAACTTAAAGAGGAATTATTTATTCTATAATTTAATTTTTAACGGAATTATGTTTAAACTTTTTGTATCATTATGCAGAGTGAGTAAGATTTCGGTGGCCTTAATTTTGCCTCTTAAGTCATGTCAAAAAGATGTTTCCCTGCTTCTAAGGGGGGATATTGGAATTCTTAGCTTTGATTAGAGACTATAGTTATAACATTCATCAAAAATGGTATCTCAATTAATGTTCAAAATTATTCATGATGAAGACAATGGAAATAAATCCTTCTTAAAAGGGTTAGCGCAAAATTTGAATTCAGATATGAAAGCTTAAATACCAAATTTCAGTTTAATTCTTTTTGTCTAAAATTTGATGATTAGATCATCTAAAAAGAGTAAAGAAAAATCCAAAAAAATGCTTTTGATAATTAATTAACAAAAAGAAACCCAGGTTAACAGTGGCAGATCCAGACCTTCAGATAAAATTTAACCCCAGCTTGCAAGCACTGATCAGCCTTCAAGCAACTGGGCCAAACTGCTGCCAGTCATCAGTCTATTGTGAAGCTTTTGGTGCGATTTTATCCTTGGAAGATTTCTTTTCAGTTTATTCTTTTAGCTCTCGGCATTAAATAAACTTGAATTTTAGATAAAATTGAGTCACAATATTTTAACCATTATTACGACACTATTGGAGCCCAGAGTGTATGTCATGATTGCTGTAAAGCCAATAAATATATTGTTTATTATCAGTCTGATTAACTTTTATTTTATTTATAACAGCAACAGACCAAATGTTTCATTTGGTTTGACAGAATGCATGGTAACAATCTACCCCACTTGGAATGTACAATATGTCAGCAAAACACTGAAGAAACCTGCACATCACTAGCTGATACAACGCATTTGCTAACACCTTGTGTCGATTAATTTAATGCCAGTAGACCAATGGTTTCTGTGTTACTGTTATTTGTATGTGATTTTTGCATGTACTTATATTTTATCCTCCTGTGAGTTAAATAAGACAAGTAACTTTTTTACTTCATTCCCTCACTTACCGGGTTGTCCATAAACCAAAATTCGCTTGGGTGCACGACGAGGTTCTCTGTCAGCAAAAATGTCAGTGTAGTGGTTAAGGTTTTCTTGAATCACTCCCCTGGGTGTCCTGTCATCCATAATCCAAGACAAGTCTGTGTAAATCTTGTCAATATCAACAGCAGAGTTCTGGTCCCATGGAATGATTCTGACTTTACTACTGGTTTCATAAAGTGATCGCAGCTGTTTCTGGCACTCCTCAAGGCGTACAGAATCTATTATCAAGAATTTTTTATCATTTCCAAAAAGTATTTTTTAATAACTACATATTTTTTTTACTAGAGGGGTGGACAGTCAATTTGCAGAAATATCATGGATAAAATATTTAGCTCTTATTAACCGAGCGGGAGGTCTGTATGGGAGAATCTTGACCGAGGTCGCCAGTATAGATATTAGTACAGACCCAACGCAGTGAGGTCTGTACCAGCGACCGAGGTCAAGATTCTCCAATACACACCGACCTAGCTCGGTTAATAAGATGTTTATTATATGGCCAAACAAGAAAGCAAAGGAACAAAAACATAAATAATTATATTTGCTTCCCTGCGCGGGCTCAACCATGCATTTAGCTGGCTTTCTTCTGTCACTGGTTTCCAGTCCAAACGGGACAAAAATAACTGTTCAAAGTCCAGCTTTGTACAAACTTCGTCAATGAATGAAGACAAAATTTTTCATACAGGCTCAACGAAAAAGCTTGTGGTTGAAAGAACAATTTATGAAAAGTGACCAAAAGTGCTACTGCAATGTATGTAATGCCTGTTTGTGTCTCGATCGTTCAGCAATCAGTTGTCATTCAGCCTTGCGATCTTCGACCGATCACCACTGAAAACGTTGATGTTAAATGTGCAACCTTCGAACTTGTCAATATGCGATCCGGCAAAAATTGCCTGAGGCTGGATTTGTTGGACTGTGAAGACATTTTGCTCTGTTGTAGTGGAGGTACTCACTTGGTTTTCTTCGGACTGAGCGGATGTACCTGGCCCACGATTCAGGATAGCAGACATTTCTAGCTGTCGCTTCAGAGATGCTGAATGGTGGCTGTTGAGGCTTTTCAAATTTTTGTGACCGCTTAGCTGTGCAACGAAGTTTGGCTGAACGTCTGCTTCGAGAAGTCGTCCAACACTGGTCTTTCTAACGGAGTGATTAGAAACCTTCTTGTTTGTGTCATCGAGTTTGGCTGCAGCAAACGCGTCTTTGAGGAACTTGCCAATTTCTTTCTTTCCGAGGGGTCTGTCGAGATACCACACTTTGTCGTTTGAGTAGTGGACTATGTTGAAAATTAACCTCGTTGGTGCGTTCCCTTTGCGTTCCGTGTGCGTTCCCTTAATTAATATGTATAAGGGTCGAGTCTATGACGTCACCGTTGTTTTATCCTAGAGAAAAAAATGCGTTCCTCCGTATTAATTTAAGTGCCTAGTCAGTGTCTTCCTGCATACTAATTCGGTATAGGTTTACTAATGAGCGTCACTCTACTACAATAGAAAATAGGCGCCCGTTAAGTAACTTGAGCCCGGTTTTCGGACCGTCTATTAAAAGGAAAATAAGAGCGATCACCTAGCAACGCGAGAAACGGTTTCCTATATCTTATTTAGCGCTAAAACTCGGATATATATAAACAAAACATACACAAATTGGAGCTGAAAACGCTTTATTTCAAGTTTGTCTGACTATTACAGAACTGTTTTCTCCTTTCTATTTAGAGGAAATGAAAAACTATTGAAGTCTTGTCATTTTCACGCGCTGTTAATCAGTTAATTATGCGAGTTCACAAGCCCAAAGTTGAATACAAATTAGCTCTACAGGAAAAACCTCAAGGGAGCAACCTTGACGTATTATTATAAAACAAATAACTTAACAAGGATCAATTAAAACACGCGACTCATAATTGCTAGCAATAAAAACACAAGAGAGATACCGTTTTAAAAAACTTTATTAAAAAACAATGACAAAAAGAGTCAAATACACAGGAATGGAAATTAATTAATCTTCATCTTCGTTCTCCTCTGTAGAAGGGGAATAGAAATTGGTTTCCAACGTCTTCGCGTTTTTGTGTGTAACTGCTCCGCAATCGTGACACCGAAGAAAGCCCTCTTTCATGTAATGTCTCCCCTCGGGAATCTGGTGATCGCATATAGGACAAATCTTGTAGTAATCGTGCCAAAGGCATTTAGGACATTTCATGATCAATGTCCCGTACACATTAGAGTTTTCGCAGTGTTCACAGGGACTTTTGGAGTGAAAGGTGGTGGACGTTTCAGGGTTACTACTTTCTATCTCCTGACTGTCGTTTTCAGTGTCGTTGTCGCTCTCTTGGATGCCTTCAGCTTCAGCGCCATTCTCAGAAGAGGGTCTCAATGGGGTTAACCGATAGGCGTAAAACGGCCAAAAATTTAGTCGATAGCCGTAAAAATTGAAAAATTTTAACCGTTAGCCGTAAATAGGGTAAAAAAGAGTTAACCGTAAAAGAAATTGTTACCTAGATTTGCTACTTTTAGGGAAGGTGCTAAACTTACTTATGATTACGTTTTTTACTTCCCGGCTAGTGTGACTCCGTACGCACGTTAGGCAAAGCGCCTTTTAGGTGTTAACCAAGACCTAGGCACACACTAGAGCTAGAAATTGATCATCCGTCTGAGACTAGCCTGTGTACAGTCGCGCCCTCCCCACAGACACCCCTTCTCCGATTTTTCTGCGGGGGAGGGGGCGGCTGTACACAGGCTATCTGGAGCGGATAGTCCCGTCTTCAAAAGTCAGGCGGATTGTTCATTCAAAATTAAAACTATTCCATTTTCAGATTAAGACGTATTACCTATCTGACGCGAATCAACAAACGGATAACCCGTCTCACACGAATAATCCTTCTCTAGTGTGAAAACGGCCATTTCTGTTATAATGAATGTCGCGCCCCGGGCCTTGAGTTGGGCGTTTGCGTGTCTGCTTTTGCTTTTTCACGAAGATTATTTTTAAATTGACTATTGACATTTCTATGTGTAAAATAATGTATTAGAAGTGGAATACTTTATAAAAAGTATTCAACCTTTTGATATATAAAATATTAAACTTTTTCAAAAGAATAGCTTATTTCATCCCGAGATGATCCGAAGACCTTTATTTTGATTTAAAGATACAAAAAAATACGGGTTAATTAATATTTAACTTTTTGAAACAAAAGAAGTTAATTTTTAACTTTTTCGTTAACCGTAACTGAAAAAAATTAACCGATAGCCGTAAAAGAGCCAAAATTTTAGCCGATAACCGTAAAAGCCACCACCCCATTGGGACCCTCTTAGAAGCCACTTCCTCCTCCTGATTTTCAATATCCGATGAACTCTCCTCATTATAGGTGGTTTTCATGCAATCTCGGGAGACACAAATAACAATGGTGAAATGAACAAATGCTGGTAGACAAACAAAGGGAGCTAATGAGCGATCTTTTGTTTACCGTCCACCAGTATGGCGGCGATGACGTAACGTGAAAACCACCTATTACTTTCGTTATCGGAAGTATTTTCTACATTTTGGTAGCCTTTTTCCTTTTCTATTAAATCACTTAACAACTTTTTGTTCTTGATTAAACCTTTATCGATTCCTAACTCTGCAAGTCCATCAAGAAACGTATTCAGCGCACGAGGCTTGGTAACTTCATTGTTATGAGGGAGTAACACATACTCAACTAGCTCAGCGATGTTTGTGACGGGAATAGTGCGTTTATCTCGAAGTAATTGTCCGCTGGGGGTTCCAGAAAAGAATATCTTTGGACGCGGCCATACTATGCAGCAAATCAGAAGCACGCTGTTCCGGCACTGCTCGGGAAAGATGACTCAAAACATCTTTTATTCTTGGTTCTTCATCCTCGCTTTCATCACCAGAACTTTCGCTTTCTTCATGTTCACTCTCGTGATCTTCTTCTTCAACCAAATCTATCTTTCTCTTCATTTTGATGAGTACCCGTGACAGACTTAGCTTCGAATGAGCAACCTAGCGATGTGTCACCTCTAAGTAAATCCTAAGCTTGAAACGACAGGGGCTAATACATCTTCATCTTAATTTCCATTCCTGTGTATTTGACTCTTTTTGCCATTGTTTTTTAATAAAGTTTTTTAAAACGGTATCTCTCTTGTGTTTTTATTGCTAGCAATTATGAGTCGCGTGTTTTAATTGATCCTTGTTAAGTTATTTGTTTTATAATAATACGTCAAGGTTGCTCCCTTGAGGTTTTTCCTGTAGAGCTAATTTGTATTCAACTTTGGGCTTGTGAACTCGCATAATTAACTGATTAACAGCGCGTGAAAATGACAAGACTTCAATAGTTTTTCATTTCCTCTAAATAGAAAGGAGAAAACAGTTCTGTAATAGTCAGACAAACTTGAAATAAAGCGTTTTCAGCTCCAATTTGTGTATGTTTTGTTTATATATATCCGAGTTTTAGCGCTAAATAAGATATAGGAAACCGTTTCTCGCGTTGCTAGGTGATCGCTCTTATTTTCCTTTTAATAGACGGTCCGAAAACCGGGCTCAAGTTACTTAACGGGCGCCTGTTTTCTATTGTAGTAGAGTGACGCTCATTAGTAAACCTATACCGAATTAGTATGCAGGAAGACACTGACTAGGCACTTAAATTAATACGGAGGAACGCATCTTTTTCTCTAGGATAAAACAATGGGTGACGTCATAGACTCGACCCTTATACATATTAATTAAGGGAACGCACACGGAACGCAAAGGGAACGCACCAACGAGGTTAATTTTCAACATAGTCCACTACTCGTTTGGTTTTCGTCGGTGATTTATGGCGAGATAAAAAGGAGCGTCTGGTTCTAGCATTGCTTCGGGACGGTGACTTCGAAATGCTTTGTAAAATTCAACTGGGCATCTTGACTTGTTGTTCCTTGCGTGCGCTTTCGGTTCAAAGGCTCTTTGATGACCACCATCTTGTCCGGTACGTGTTTTGCTGCCTCTTTCTGACTTCCACACAAGGTATTCGGAATCAGTTTCAGGATCACTGGCCAATCCTACATCTCCCCAGCACAGCTTACGGCTTTCATCTCGAGCCCTCCAGCCACAATGGAGAGAAAGAAACCACCACAAAGCCCTTTGTAATGATTTCGGATCCTGAACACCCAACTGGCCATTTTCAAATAGTGCATCTTCTTCGGCTTCAGTGAGCTCTCTTGTGGCATTTGGACAGTTTCCAGGTTCTTTCGTTTGGCAGCAAGTACCTCTCTGGACTTGGAGAACTCGTTATCCTTAAGAATGTTAATCAGACTTCCTTTTCATGCAAGTAGCGTTGGAAACTTCGCTGGAAGCCGCTTAAAGTACCAGGCTCGTACTCAGTGCCATTTTGTTTACGAACGGAGATGAAAAATTTGAACAAAAGAAGGTCGAGCTCATTAGCAGGTATGTTTTTAATTGCTCTAGACTCTTTCAGTGACTTACAAAATTTTTTCCATGCGTTTAATTCGCTCTTAGTCTTGTATTGAGTGTTTTTTGATTTCTGCTCCTGCAAAAATTTCTCAATTTCGACTTCATCTTTGCTCGTAGCTTCCTCGGCAGGACTCAAATTTGCCACTGTTTGCTCGTTTTCTTTACCTGCTTCCTCGTGAAGGTCCACTGATTCTTCCATGTAGCATTATTAACAGGAAAAAGCCAATTTTTTAATATTCTTTGTTTGTAACTTTTTGAGGACAACAGTTACGACAAGATCGGTCTAGATGACGGTCTAGAAGCCGGTGTAGATGAGAAAATCTAGACCGCGTTCAAGATCGATTTTAGCCAATCAAATTCTTGAATTTGTTAGTTTCCAGTCCTTTTGAGACATGGCCATATAATAATATAAATTAATAAAAGGAAACAACACCAGGAATGACCCAGCTAGTGTGATCATTTGATAATGTCCAGTGGATTTAAATCAGCAAGCCTTAGTGTTCTTTCCTTATCTTTTAGTGGGGTTTGGTGAATGAATAGAATATACCATACCAGCAGAAAGTTTGGGAGTGGACCCCCTTCCGCAACATCACTTTCAATTAAATTGGGCAATTCCTAAATTAATAGAGGTCTTTACACATGACTCAAAGACATTGAAACAAAGGCAAAAGGTTTATTTTCAAGATTATAGGGGAATCTTGTTTCACTTAACAATGTCTGTCTCACCAAAATGAAGCCTTAGTTAATGTCCAACATTACGGGAAAACATGGGGAGGGGAAGCGAAAAGGGAAAAGTTGAGTGGTTTGTGTCACTTCTCAAAACAAAACTGAGATTAATTATAATTAGCATAAGGATCAAAAGGCAGCATGGTGTTCAATTTAAAGTACCGTATTTCCTTGAATAATAGTCGTCCCTCGAGTAATCGCCTCCCTCGAATAATCACCCCCCTTTGATGGAAATATTTAAAATAATCACCCCCCTCCCCACCCTTCTCCCCATCTTCACTTTCTTTTATCTCCTTCCTGTCAAGTTGAAGTGGAATCTGATCCAGCAAAACTGATCAGTGACAATTCAAGCTCTGAAAATTACAATCAAGGAACCAAATTTGGAACACTTAAAAAGCCCATATTCAGTTTATTTGATGTGATAATTTTTTGATTTAATGGGATAATAAAACAAAATATTTAGGGTACGACTTCCAGTGAGCAATATATCGCCTCCCTCAAATGATCGCTCCCTTTTGAGGCGAAAAAAGAATAATCGCCCCTGCTATTATTTGAGGAAATACAGTATTCAGGGCAGTTTTGGTTCTTTTTGGCCAGATCTGACCAGAAAGCGGCCTGACTGGCTTCAAACGGCATTTGTCAGCAAATTTTAGGGGGAAAGGGATGAAATATCAGACAAAAAGAGACTGCTCTCTTTGGCAAAGACCTGTCTTATTGCAATATTATTTGTAAAAAAAAAAAGTGCAAAAGAGGGTGCAGATATGACAAAACAACTTTAAAAGATCAATGTTTGTATTAGTGAAACCAGTGTTCAATCATTTAATCTGGAAAAACTCGTGGATTTATAGTGTAATTACATTGACGGAATAGTACCTGGCATCTGTTTGTCTGGCTGATTCTTTGCTGTCAAGTCTGTGAAGAAAAAAAGTGTTATAAATTTGAAAACCCTTCAAAACAAATTTGACTTTTGGCCTTTGTTATTTGATATTTCAATATCAATGTATGTATCAGTTTCAAACAGAGAGAAAAACTTGAACCATTGGGGGCATTTAATAGATAGGAGGCGTTTATTCTTGTTAGTTTAACGAACTCAAAAAAACTTATACAGTATGCTTTCGGTGAAAAGTCACTTCATGTACTGATATTTGCAGGCCGTGGTTTGACAATCGTTTTCAAGGAAACTATTGAAACAGCCAACATAAAAATAATTATCTGAACGGAAAATTCATCACTATTAATAATTTATTTATTACCGCTCATTACAACAGGGATGTCGCATACCTTCATAGTGGGGCCATTCTTTAAAAACAACTGGATCATTTAACATGTTGAACACAAGAGAAGCTGCCATGATGGAAGCAAATGACTTCCAGGACTCGTCAGGAGTGTTGCTATCATCAGAAAAATACGATATCCCTTTAACAATCACCCATTCAATGTTCATATCATGAGCTGCAGCAAACAGTCCTGTAAGTAGTAGAAAAACAGACCAATAATAAGATGATTCTTTGCTGCCTAATTGGCTCTTACTTAAAGCTTTGTCCAATCCTTTGTGAATACGCAAGAATCTAGCAAAGCTGTAAATTTTTCTCTGCAGTGTAATGACTAAATTTTATTGTGTTTTAATAAGCTTAACAATTTATGTTCCCTTGCAAAATATGTAACTTGGGAACTACTTCTCCAATATTTTAATGTAAACACATATTGGTTGACGTATGAATTATAATACCATAAGAGACCTGTTTGCACCCTATAATTGATCACTGACAACATTGCCAACCGTGGTCAACAAACCAATAAAGTACTGTGATTTTCCATGGTCATAAGCTGTTGCCGAAAAGGACAATTTATTTAGAGTTCTACTCTGGACCTCAGATTGAATGCTACGCATCAAATTGTTGCAATAGTCAAATATGTATATAGCCTTACCTTCCCCTTCTCTTTCAACTGCAATCACGCGAGATTGAGACATACGGCGTTGTTTAGTGATGAATTGACTACCACTGAATATGTCACTGTCACGGTGTACCTGTACTGTTTCTTCACCTACTGGATCTTTTAATGGTGGATTCCAGCCTTCAGTTGAAAACAAGTTAAGGTTGCCAATATTTCTCCTTACTGGAGCTGTGTATTGTTCAGTTGAAAGTTTAGAGGATACCACTACATCTCCTAGTTTGGTATTTTCTGGGTTTATACCCTGGCAGCTGCCAACCGAAAATGCAGCCTTGGGTCTCAGTTGCATCACTGCATTTTTAACAACATTGTGAGAGCCACCTGGACCAGAAGAACCTTTATAACATCTCATTAAAGCAACTGTCAGTGCGTCTTCTCTGCCTTCACCCACGGTCCCAAAGTACACGAATCCCAGATTCTGGTGATAACTTTTAAAGGAATTTTTCAAGAAAGCATAACAGGCTAAAAACTCGCAGTCTTCTACTGTCAACAAAAGAATGTCAACAGGAAGCTGGACATCACTCCAAGGGTTTGACTTGTTTGGAAGAGCTCTCATTTTAGGCACTTCAATACTTAGAGGAGGAGGGGCATGATTTCTTGACATCTGATGATCAGGATCAGCACCTCCTTTTCTTTTAAGGTCTTGATGCTGTGCCATTGAGTCTCAGTTAAAGATTTTCCTACGAAGTGTAAATATAATAATTATTTAATAAGATCACCACATTAAATAACTTAAACAACTAATAATGAAAAATAAATTATCGATAAATAATATTACTTTAATTTTATGTCACAGCTATATTTTTAAAGAGTCAGGCCTCCCATTCGTATGTAAGTGGACATCACTGTGACCAGGAGAAGTGATCACCTACAGGTAAAAAACAAGATGTTTGCATCACAAAGGTCAAATACAGAGTCTGTAAGTGCCTCAGTCCATGACTGCATGGTTAGTGTCCACTTTTAGAAGAGGTGTCCATCCACGGGTGTTACGAAAACTAAGACCCTCGAAAACTAAGATCGTCAGCATGCGGATGATAGTTTTTGGTTGTTTTACGGATTATAGTCTTTGAACGGTCATAATTTGACATCATGTATATTTTACGGATTGGTTTTGTAGGGGGTCTTAGTTCTCGTAATGACGAAAACTAAGAGGGGTCTTCGTTTTCGAAATTACGAAAACTAAGACCCCTAAATTTACCGTTAAATTTGACCTAAAACTCGGTGGAAAGAATCTGACAGAAGATAATTTGACAGATTAGCCCTATTTCAGTTACAATTTGACTTCATATTTCAACAGAGTTGATTTTAGGGGGTCTTAGTTTTCATAATCTCGAAAACTAAGATGGGTGTTAGGTCTTAGGTCTTAGTTTTCGAGGGTCTTAGTTTTCGTAACACCCATCCATCCACTTTACAAAGGTCAATATGCAAACAGTGTTTGTAACTTCCTGGGTCCACAACTAGTTCTTGCTATGGAAAGGGGTCCGTTTCACAAAGGTCAATATGCACTGTTTGTTTAAGTGTCTGTGGGGACCAAGCAATTTTGAGAATATTCCCACTTACGGAAGGTCAACCAAAAATACACTATTAGGTATAAGTGACCGGGGCCATGACTAAGTCTGTGCTAAGAGGAGGGGTCCATTACTAGCAAAAGTTTGACTCTACCATGAGGTTTGAACAAATAGTGATCAAGGCAATGGTTTATGTACTAGAGCATTATGCATGAAATGTTTGGAATGATAACAGCTTCTGGCACCATTCTACTCTGTACTGTAATCAATAGTATATCAATGAATGCATCTAAATCAAATATGAGGTAATGGTATAATACTCTAGTGATGCAAGAAAGCTTTAAAGCTTACAATTAATGTTAACTCCTTTTGCCATTTTAGTGCAATTAATTTAATAAACTCAGCTAAATTACCTTCTCCTTTGATAGCATCACACCATCTAACTTAATGATGTGTTTATTCAACTGACAAAATCCTGAAAGTAATAAAAAGATGGTAAAGCGTAGATGACATCAAAATATGAGATATAATCCTATTTTGAATCATGCAAATTGCTACAACAACACCATGCATTGCCACCGGGGGAGGGGGTACTCAACAAAGTTCTATGGGAGGCTCCACCCTGAGGTCCAACCCCTAAACTCTTTGAAATACCACTCTGACAGAAAAGGTACCCGTTTCGTATACCTTCTTTTGACAAAATATGGTACCCCTTTCACATACCTACAATAGTTTAGAATTTTGTATCCCTTTTTAACTGCTGATAAGGCACTTTAAGCAATTAGGTCCAATGATGTGCACAATTGGGTCTGCTTTAAAAAGAATGCATAACAAAGTCAATGCTGAAATCAAACAGGCTAACAAATTATTTTATAAAAACAAATTTAGCGAATCTGATGGCGACCCACATAAAATGGGGCAGGTCATCAATGAGCTTACTTCTCATAAATCAGGCAGGTCTTCTGTTAAGGAATTAAGTCTGAATGGAGTTTCTATAACTAATTTAACCGCTTTGTCAAACACTTTCGATGATCACTTCTCCACAACTGGCCCGAAACTGGCTTGCAAAATACCTTTAAACAATGGTCCCAGTTTTCAGGAATTTTAAATATCTCTGGCATTTAAGCGAAAGATTCCAAATTCATCCCCACCGATAGTAATCAGGTGTTGTCTCTTTTTGAAAAACCGAATAAATCTAAAGGTGCTAATCCAGATGGAATATCTAGTCAGCTTATTATAGATTGTGCTGGTTTAATGGCACCTCATATTATTTCAATTACATTTAATAGTTCTTTAGCTAATGGTATATTTCCTGAGGACTGGATTAGTCCGCAAGGGTTACTCCTCTATTCAAGTAAGCGGCGAAAGATTAGCGACATAGACAATATTATCATCAACTATCAGTTATCTCTATAACTGGCAAAGTATTTGAAAGAATTATCTATTATCAACTCTTTGCCAATTTATCGGATCATAATATTTTGTCTAAGCACCAATCTGGAATCCATGTGCTACATTTAGCAGTTACAGCCTTTAATTAGAGGCCTGTAATATTGATATAGGTAACGTTAAGGTGGCTCGATACAGTTTTCCAGGGCCAATACCTCCCAAGTTTGAGCATAAACTACGCCGCCATAAACAAATAAGTTTTGAAAAAATTGCCACCACAGTTGTACTAGATAAAGATGAAGATTTGTTGTGATCAGGGTTGCAACGACATCGGAGTTGTCATAGCAACGAAATGAAGCTATTACCTATTTTACTTACAGCAGTATATATCGGCACTGGGAACTGTTCTTCCAAAATCATTCACGGGAGCTTTTTCCTCCAATATCCGCCTTGATGTTCGTGAAGTTTAAGCGAAATCTGTAAGAGCATTATCGAGATATTTTGGGATAAAGATTTTGTGGTTAGAAATACGATAAAAAATGGACAATCTCTATGTTCGCCTGTTATCTGTAGAAAACGAAGCGCCTTTGACATGTAATTTCACCTGATAGTAGTTTCAATCTTTTTAAAAACGTGTGTGAAAGATCATGGAGATAGCTTCCGGCCGATTCCTAGAAAGAAAGATTTGATTAGTATGTATTCAGGCGCGGTTTTTGAATATTTTGGTCTACTTTAACAAACTAGCAAATAGTTTTAAATTTAAGATTCTTAAGATTAACCTTCCTTTTATATGACCTTTTAGTTTCAAGATTATTGATATATTGTAAGGCAGTAAAATAAGGGCTACAATTCGCTAATATTTTGGCTGAAATTTTGTGTTTACAAGTGTGAGCCTCTCATTATTGAGGGTATTGTCTCCAAGTTTCATATTTTCGTGCACAACAATAGCTAGCATTTTTGCATATGTCAAATGCATTGTTAGTTACTGCTGTTCACTTGAAAATGAAACTTGGAGACAATGCGTTGAATAATGAGAGGCTTTCTCTTGTAATGGCGAAACTTCCAATAAAAAAGTAGCGAATTGTAGCCGTTATTTTACTGCATTACAATCTTGAAACTAAAACGTCATATAAAAGGAAGGTTAATCTCAAGAATCTTAAATTTTTTAAAAAATCTATCAAGCAGTTTTAAAGTTATTCGCTAATTTGATAAAGAAGACCAAAATGTTTACAAAACCGCTAACAAGAGCGCTTCGATACATACTAATCAAACCCTTCTTTCTAGCAATCGGTTGGAGCTATCTAAATGATCTTTCACACATGTTTTTAAAAAGATTGAAACTACTATGCGGTGAAATTGTACGTCAAAAGCTCTTCATTTTTTACAGATAACGACCAAATAACAATATTGTCCATTTCTTACTTTGTTTCTAGCCATAAAACTTCATCCCAAAATATCTCGATGTTGCTCTAACAGATTTCGCTTAAACTTCACGAACATCAAGGCAGATATTGGAGGAAAAAGCTCCTTTGAACGATTTCGGAAGAACAGTTCCCAGTGCCGAGATGTACTGCTGCAAGTAAAATAGGTAATAGCGTCATTTCGTTGCTTTGACAACTCCGTTGCCGTTGCAACCCTGATCGTGACAAATTTTCATCTTTATCTAATACAACTGTGGTGGCAATTTTTCCAAACTTTTTTTATGGCAACGTACTAGTTTATGCTCAAACTTGGGAGATATTGACCCTGAAAAACTGTATCGAGCCACCTTAACGCTGTTGCTTTTCTTGACCTTAAGAAAGCGTTTGAAACAGTGACGATCATGATATCCTATTGTCTAAATTACATCTTTCTAGTATATCAGGTGTTACCCATAAAATGTTTGATATCCTATTGTCTAAATTACATCTTTATACTATATCAGGTGTTACCCATAAAATGTTTGATATCCTATTGTCTAAATTACATCTTTATACTATATCAGGTGTTACCCATAAAATGTTTGATATCCTATTGTCTAAATTACATCTTTATAGTATATCAGGTGTTACCCGTAAATGTTTTTCCTCGTATTTGAATAATTATACTCAGAAATGTCTTGTCAATGGTTCCTTTTCAGAATGTTGCACCGTCGAGTGTGGTATTCCCCAAGGAACAATATTAGGGCCTCTACCCGTACTGTTTTTGCTATATATCAATGATTTGCTCAATGTCTGTTTCATTTTGAACTTAAAAGAATGTATGTTGATGATTTTTATATACCCATCGGACGTATTTGAACGGCAATATCCACTCCATTCAGTCTTTCCTGAATGAAGACCTGCTCAACATTAAACGCTGGCTTATCACAAATAAACTAACGTTACATATGACTAAAACTGAATTCAAATCAAACGGTTCAAGGCAAAAGCTTAATAATCTACCTTCTCTGCCTTCCTTAGATATAAATAATGTTCCGATCAAACATTCTCACTCCTTATAAGTCTCTTAGCATGTTTACTGATGAAAATCTAACATGTGAAAACCATGTTGACACTGTCATATACTATACTAAAGACAATTGCATCTGCTAACCCATCAATCATTGTTTGCCCCCTGCCACCTTGTATGCTGTCTATTATGGCCGCCAATCACATTTTGACAACTGCAGCATGCTATGGGGTAGCTCGCACGCCTATAGGGTATCGACCACAACCTCCTCCTATAGGCCATTATAGGGAGTACCCCACCCCACCTCTTGCCCCAAGGGGCAATTGCCCAAAATAATTATTTGGTTCAGAGATATGTCATATCTACATCAACACACTAATAGCAGAGGTCACAGAGAATATAAACTTACTTTCAGGATAACTTTAATCTTGTGTTATCAGGTGGTGACATCTTCAGAATCTTGGTAGCTGGTCTACAAAACTGAAAAAAATATCATGCACTCAACACCTTTTTACGTATAAAGGAGTAATGTTAATATTTCTGATTCTACCTCAAATAACACAAGTGATCCCTGCAGTTACTTCTTCTCCTCTTGCTTTTTTGTTTGACCTACATTTCACTACGATTCCACGATTTGACTGAAAGAGATACCAAATGGTCTTTGCGAGCATAATTTGGCGGCTCACAGCGGCAGTAGTGCATAAAAATGTAGTGATAAAACTTGTCGTACGAATCAGCATCAAACAAAAATAACATTTTTCCACCTGCAACAACCATTTTTTACAAGAAAATGCCTATTAATAAAAGTAATCTTAACAAGCTTAAGCTTACCTTTCGCAGATGACCGACGTTCAGATTTCACTGAGTGTTCACGATCACATTCATATGATCAGTGCACACGATCTAGAAGAAAGAATGTATTTCATTATAAATAATCAGCCATATTGTTAACTAGACAAACTGTAAATGTTAACCAAAGGGAGAAAGACCTGAACATGTAACTTACATGTAAATCAGGGAGGGAAACTTACCTTACAAACAGACTGAAACAGAACACTTCTGAATCCCGGATATCTTGATCTTCGGAAATCTTCACTTTGAATAGCCCCAGTGCCCGCTCGGTTAAGCTGCAAAAAATTCCTTGTTTTAGCGGCGCGCGCAGAATCTTGTGGATCACATATTTTAAGCTATCTATTTTGCAAAAAAGCTGTTCAGAAAGCTCTCTCTTGACAACTAATGTAAGAGGTCCTTGAATTCAGTCCTCCCGTCCTCGACACTTCAAACTTTCTGTGAAACGAGCAGTTGACAATAATTCTTATATCAGGAAAAATGAGAAGCGGCTTTTAAATACAACTCAAGTAATACAAACACATGATTGTATTTATATAAAGCGTCAGCCCCGGGAATACACTTTAAAGAGTTTTATACTGACCCGATCAAGTTTTTTTAGTCCGTTAGTTTGTTAACTACTCTTCTCTTGACAAAAATTTTGTATCTTGAACGTAATCATATATTCTTAAAGATCTGAAAAACCCGCCCAGTTTTCAGAAGACATCAGAAGTTTAACCATAAACCAGACATAAACGTAGGAATTGAAATCATACCTTGATCAGTACTTGCTTCTGGCTGCCTGATTGTAATGCACTGCAAGATAGCCTGTAACGAAAAAAACACTCTTTGATCTTTTACACTAAGTGAAAAGCAAGCTACTGACGTGATCATATGGTGTCGAAATCTCGCAGCCTGGCATGACTTTCATCTAGGAGATCTTAAGCATATTTCTGAAAGGGGAAAATTTTGTCATGATGAGATGTCAAGTAAATCATAGTCATGAATAAAATTGTATTTCATGTGAGCGGCTTTCCAGTGACTTATTCCTGTTAGGATCTGTTAGTGAATTTTATAGATCACTGTTGCATACTGTATGATTGTGTCATTGATTCTTCAGATGATTCTTCGATAACCACAGCCGCTAGCTCATGTACTTGTAGTCTGGTTAAATTATTCTCTCTAAGTAAAAACCTAAGAATGTATAATGTAAAATTAAAAACGGGGCTCTCTCCAAGTGCAGATGATTACAGCATATCTGAACCTCAAAAGAAGAGAGGAACGTACGCGTTTAAGCTGCTTACTAATAAATACTAAATCGGAGCAAACTCGACAGACTTTACTTCTTTGCCCAAAAATACAGATTCATCTATTCTTGAAGAAACAGGGAGTGTAGACTACGAGTAGTCCCCCATTTTTCCTCAGGGATAGTAGAGCGAGCGAAACGCGAGCGCGCATGAAAATCACCCCACGCGAGAAAAGGCGACACGCGGAGGGGAGAGAGAAAAATGAGATTTTTCTCTCTTTCCGCCGCGTGTCGCCTTTTCTCGCGTGGGGTGATTTTCACGCGCGCTCGCGTTTCGCTCGCTCTACTATCCCTAAGGAAAAATGGGGGACTACTCGTAGTCTACAGGGAGTGAGTCACAATATGCTAATCTGTTAGCCTCATCAAACCAAGATTTACATACAGCTAGTACTCCTCAAATCCCAGGAGACCTAGAGCAGAAAGAGCAAGGTGAAAACCATTTAAACAGCCCAGGATGCCTTCCAGAATACAATACCGTTTACAAGCCATCTATGATCAACTGGGGGAAACGAAGCGATGGTAATGCAATTGTTATATCGACGTCAGTCATAACAGATGCTTACAATAAGATTGCAACCTGGAGAAAAAGTGTATTTCTTGTGCCGTATGGGAAAGTAGGGAGGGATTTTTTTGATCAAGTGACTTTGCATATTAAAGGAGCTGTGTCACGAAATTCAGCCAAATTAGGTAATTACAAAATGCCCGTTAAATTAAGAGAAACACAAAAATAACCACTTAAATTTTAAAGGACGGTTAAAATAACATAACAGAAACAACAGATGCCATGGATTGGCAAAACTGAAGAAGATTGTTGAAAACTGTTCAGCCTAACAGTTTTTCAAAGTTGATTCCTGCTGCTTGCAACTTCAAAATAATGCTCAGGTGACATATTTGTTTGTCTCGGATCTCTGATTTTGTCATTTACATGTAATTTCTTTGCTTACTTTAAGTTCCATAGCGATTGAGGGCGAGTTATTGGCAAAATTAAACAAAATGAACTGGACTTCCGTGACACAGCCCCTTTAATGACTGGAACAGTGTTTCCGACAATCAGCACATATCTCTGAAAGCGGCTTTTGTGCTCCTCGCTGTAGGGCTCCAAAATCCAAGTCCAAAGTCTAAGGCAAAAGATCATCAAGACGTCTTGTCTAAGCGCCTAATACTTTGGGGACAAGGTGAAATTAATAAGTTATTACGCGAAGGTAGAATTATTCAAGGTCGTATCGGAAAACTCAAGGCGTCGGAACCGCCCGATAGATCTAAGGTTTTTGCTAAGCTTGTACTGGAACGCCAAATCAACTCAGCGCTGCGCGTTTCCTGAGTGAAACAACTAGTGGTGATGTGCTGTCTTTAACAGATGAGGTCATGTCGCAGTTAAAACAGAAACATCCCAATCCACAATCAGCCAAATTAGGTTCACTGCTCTTCGGGCCAATTGATGACCAGTATCCGGAAACCGTGTATACAGAGATTAACGGTGAGATGGTCAGGCAAGCTGCCTTGAGAACAAAAGGAGCAGGAGGCCCGTCTGGGGTTCACGCGAATTGCTTCAAAAGAATCCTTGCTTGCTAGTCCTTTAAACAGTCATCGACAAGGCTGTGTGAGGCAATAGCCACAATGACAAGGACTCTGTGTACGCAATACCTTGATCCTATGACCATAGAGCCCCTGGTAGCTAACCGTCTGATTCCACTGAATAAAGGCGAAGGTGCTGTTAGACCAATAGGAGTCGGGGAAGTTTTAAGGAGAATTTGTGGAAAGTGTGTAATGAGTGTTGTTTAAGGGACTGTGACACACTTCTGCGCATGTGCGGCAACTTGATTTCCGTTCCGGCGAACAGTTTTTCAAGATTGGCGTTTGGTGAAGAAATCCTCTTCCATCGACCCTGAGACGCCCGAAAAAGCCATAATATCAGTATTCAAGAGCTATTTGGTCCATTTGGGAAGTTTTAAACGCCATATTTTGTATTTTTGTGCAAGTATTGTCGAGAAAATTCGAAGTCATTGAGGAGAACCGGGGCGCGATCCATTCAACCAAAATTTCCGGAAATTTCGGTCCAAACTCAATGGATCGGTTCGGTCCAACCGAAAAAGTTTCGAAAAAACGGGTCCACCTTTTGAGGTGGACCACTTTTCCCATTTTCTTTTTCCCGGTCGGACCGGTTGGAATTTTGGTTGAATGGATCGCGCCCCCGTGTTGTCAGTGTTCCTACAAACGGATCAAATGTGGTCATCTGGCCATCTACAGTCAACGATCTACCTTTGACGGATATTTTTTAAACGATAAATATGTAAAGAAAGTTAAAAAAGGGTTTCCTTGATACAGCCGTGGACTACTAATGGGACGCAGCGGCGAGTGAAGCTGATCTGCTACATGACTTCCGATTGTCTGCAACAATTTAATTTATCTGATTTATCGAGTGCCTGGAATCAGAAGGAGAAAACCCAGCAATCTTTTGTTGTACAGGAAGTCATGTGAGGTTTGAAGAAACAATCCATCGAACATGAAACGTTTTAACAGGCATTCGATTTATGACTCCGATCCGTAGCTGTATAGCAGAAAGTACTGACAACAGGCCGCGCGATCTTTACTGATGTAGTTCACTGGGAATGTTCCTTGTATCTTTTCTGTATGAGCGTAGATGTTTAAGAATTGATCTTTTGAAAATAAATTGTTGCCTGAATGTTCCGTTTAGCATCTGGTTTCTTTATGTGTTGAATCGATAACGTTTGTTTTGCGGAACGCCCGACGCAACGACTCGGAAGGAATTTTTTTATTTGCTAATAAGCAATTGGAATTTATGCCATAGTTATGGGATCCTGTTTATGCCTCTTTTTGCGTTGTTCTTTTAGAATAATCTTTATACTTACACGTTATGTGGCTACTATTGCAATGAAAGCGTTTTATGATGAAGCGCTGAGAATTGCTTTCAAACACTGCTACGATTTTCAGCCAGTATCAAGTGTTCATGCAGAGTGTTCATCGCGCTAGCCGACCGCATGGCATGGCTTATTTTAGTATAGCGCGCATTTAGCTGGCATTTTAAGCAAAACGTTTGCCTCATCCTATACGCGAGTGTGTTTTGATCACCGGTCAGGAGCTATTTGCAGGTATTTCAAAGTTTGTATAGGGTAAACAGAGATATCAGTAAGGTTTGTTTACAAATTATTTTTGCTTGCGGATCGGAGACTGGTTTTCTAGCGTGGGTACGGAAAAATACACGTAGGTAAATGTTTGTTTCAAAGCAGGACAGGGCTGTTAATCTTATTCTTATCATCTGCAACACTTATCTGAGGAATACCAGAGAATAAATATGAATTATGGGGATATATAAAATCGAACATAAACGTCCGAAGACTCCCACTTCGCGAAATTATGTAAATTTCGTCATGTGCATCTTACTCGCTTCCGATTGGTTCAAAGACAATCAGCTACTGTCACATCTCACACATGCGCACTATCGTGACACAGTCCCTTGAAGAAGGATGTTGTCGATGCAAGCGGCTCACTCCAGCTGTGGGCTGGACAAAAGTCCGGAAGCGAGGCTACAATACACGCTATGCATACTATATTTGAATCAGATGCCACTGATGCCGTACTGCTCATCGACGCCTCTAATGCATTCAACGCACTCAACAGAGCAGCTGTACTGCACAACAACCGGATTCTGTGTCCAAAAATAGCAATCTACAGACAGCCAGCTCGGCGATTTGTCATTGGCGGGAAAGAGATCATGTCAACAGAAGGAACAACACAGGGCGATCCGCTTGCTATGGGTCCATTGTGAAGCAATGTTGGTTTGCAGATGATGCTAGTGGAGCTGGCTCCATTATGGAAATTAGGACGTGGTGGGATGCCCTTTGCACCCTTGGTCCGGATTTTGGTTATTTTCCGAACGACAGGAAATGCTGGATCATCGCAAAACAAGATAAGGAAGAAAGTGTCAGGGAAGCTTTCAAGGACACGTCCATTAACGTAACAGTACAAGCGCAGAAACACCTTGGGGCGGCAATAGGATCAAGGGAGAATTTAGAGGAATATGTCAGCGAAAAGGTGACCAATTGGATCAATGACATAGCTAAGTTAGCCGAATTTGCTCTATCTCAACCACAAGCGTGCCACGCAGCCTACACCTTTGGCTTGAAACATTGGTGGACGTACTTTTTAAGAACTTTGCCGGACATTCAAGATCTGTTAGAGCCATTAGAGAATGCAATATCTCATATGCTAATTCCTGCGATTACTGAGCGCAAGTGTAATCAGCTTGATAGGAATATTCTGGCGCTGCCAGTTCGCTTGGGTGATCTGGGCCTGGGAAACCCGTCCCTTGAAGCCAGGCGCGAATATGCTTCGTCTGTCAAAGTAACAAAGCCCCTTAATGAACAAATTGTATCTCAGTCACATCACTTACCTGAAGATTCCCTCACAGAACTAGCGCAACAGGAAGTAAAAAGTCAAAGCTCAAAGGAACTCGAACACTGGGCAGAGCGTATTAAGGAGATGGCACCAAGAAAGACTCAGCGAGCATTAGATCTGGCTACAGAAAAGGGATCACCGGGATGGCTTACAGTGCTTCCCCTCCAGGATTTGGGCTTTAACCTGAATAAGAGGGAATTCCGTGATGCTGTTAAACTACGCTACGACTGACCAGTGGAAGATATCCCCTCCACATGTGCTTGTGGGGAAGCCTTTAAGGTTGATCACTCTATGATTTGCAAACTAGGAGGTTTTATTACACAACGCCACAACGAGCTAACAGATCTCGAAGCTGAATTTTTGAGTATGGTATGTAGCGAATGCAAGATCGAACCAGTACTTCAAGACATCTCCGG
Source organism: Porites evermanni (assembly GCA_942486025.1). Taxonomy (NCBI): domain Eukaryota; kingdom Metazoa; phylum Cnidaria; class Anthozoa; order Scleractinia; family Poritidae; genus Porites; species Porites evermanni. Next base: position 89,339 of record CALNXI010001775.1, read on the forward strand.
CGAACATTTAAACAGAGGATCTAACAAAGCTCAGAATGCGAGGTTAGATATCCACGAGCGTGGTTTCTGGGAGCGACATCGATCAGTATTCTTCGATGTGAGGGTCTGTCACCCTAATGCTGTATCGTATAGGGACCTAGAGCCACAACAAATTTATCGTATCCATGAGAACGAGAAAAAGCGTCTCTACTCAAAGAGAGTCCTAGACATCGAGCATGGAACATTTACATCTTTGGTCTTCACCACAACTGGCGGAATGGGGGAATGGGAAAGGAGTGCTTGATGTATCATAGCCGTTTCGCACAGCTGATTGCCATCAAAAAAGGGGAGCAGTATGCCAAAACCATCTCATGGATCAGAACCAGAACCTCATTCGCACTCTTGAGATCTGCGTTGGTTTGTCTTAGAGGCTCTAGGACAAGAAGATTGCCATGTGACATTAAGAATGTTGATACTGACGTCGAAGTTGTTGAAGGAGCCATTCAATCGGACTATTGATGTGTTTCCTTACTTTTAAATGGCAAATATTCGTCATTAACACATTGTGAACGCCATTTAATTTTCCTTTTTTTTAGTGATTTTTTTTTAGTGATTATCTTAATAAGAATGCAATTGACCTTGAAAATAGTCTCTTCTTTTTTTATTCGAAATGAATTGTTTTAATTGAATGAAATGTTCTTAATTTGAATAATTTTTGTTTAATGAAATGAATTTTTTTCTAATCAAAACTGAGTAATTTTTTAACGAAAGGAATTGTAAATAGTGTTTTGACGAAAGAGTTTTTTTTTAAAGTGAATTAATTGTAAATAGGATTTTAATAGTTAGTATGTTATCAATAAAATATGTTCGATCTTCAAATTAAAATTAAAAAAAAAAAATCAAAACAGACTTGCTATAACTGAAGGATTTGATAAGTTGGATGAGGTAAAAAGATGGGAAATAGGGCAATTACTCGGTTTTGAAGCAATTGAAGGACCTCAACAACCTATTGGTAATTTACTTGATATATCTAAGGATGATGATGAGGATGAGGAGGATGAGGAAAAAGGCGCTACTAAAAAAAAGTGTTACAAAATTAGAAAAATACTTTAACGATTATGATATTGTGATATTAGATAAATCTAACTATCCAAGACCAAATAATTTTTTGATTTAGATGAACAAGAAATAGATAAAGTTTTAACTGATGTAAACGGAAGATGTAAAAAAATTAAAGGAAAAATTGCTGCTAAAAGCCGAATAAAAAATAAAAATCAATCTGATAAAGATTATAATAAATAGATTTAAAATCACAAAAAGGAACATTAATGAAGTATAAAAATGTTTTAAATGATTTTTTAATATCAACTAAATACGTTAAAACCGGTGAAGGTATTTTCTACTTTAACAACCCACATCAACTTTTTGACAGACTTGAATTACTCGATGGTTCAATTCTTGCTGGAAATAATGGAGCAATACCTGAATTTTCTCAAATAGCGCATCTTCTCAACCAAATGAAAGTAATCTCAAAAAAACAGGTTAATAATTTGTTTAAAAAACTATATAACGATTAAATAAAAATGGAAGAACGAGCTATTCATATTTCCTCGGTAAAAAGAGAATATAGAGGAGAAAACAGACCCGGTGATTTCACAATCGAGTTTAATTCTCCTCTGAAACTTGCCCATGAAATTAAACACGAACTTGCTCTTGACCGATTATCAATGACTTACTCTTGGTATAACTTTAGAAGCGATTACGGAAACAATAAAATCAAATACACGCACAACAAAGGCGTCTCGAGGCAGACAATTACTTTCACAGATGGAATGTATTCCTACTCAGATATCAACGATTATATTCATCAGTACATCGCTCAAAAAAATCATCACTCAACCGACTCAAGGGGAAACAAACAGTTTCATATCAATCTTACTTTTATTCTATCGACCTATCGAGTGTTAATCTCTTTTGACTACAGTGATAACTATCAACTTGATCTGAGAGGAACAAATTTTGGCGACCTCATTGGATTTGAAAAGAAACTTGTTACAATGACAGAGTATGGTTCAAAACTACCAAATATTACAAATTCGATTGATGTACTGAATATCAACACAAGCGCAATAACTGATAGCATTGTAAACGGAAAAAATCAAATACGATTGCTGTGATTCCGACGGACAATCTTACAAGGTCTTTTCCATTTACATTTGAACCGCGAAGACCACTGTTGTGCCCTGTTTCATCGTACAAGATCGCTGAAATGAGAATCTATGTAACAGACTCACTTGGAAGACCGGTAAATTTTATCGGTATTGATTGGTTCATGAGTTTAATACTTCACGCAATGTATCTCACAACAGATAAAGTTTTACCACCCTGCTTTGCCGAACCTTAAAAACATTTTAATGAGCAAATGGCACTTAATTCAAGATCAACCACTACTGAGAGAAATATACAACGAGCCTCCCATAATTTCATATAAAAGAGCAAAATCGCTGGGAGATATCCTCGTTAGAGCAAAACTATAAGGTCACGTATCACACTATCACGAGCTTATGAACTTCATTTTCTATTCTTCTGCAAACTTTATGACAATTTACGTTTAAAATTCTTCAGTGAAATATCTGATAGATATACACTTTTCAAGGACTTAGATGTGACTTCAAAACTTTTATTTCTCTTTAATAGTATAGATCCCTCTGTTTGTAGATCAATTGCTGCTTTTGTTTTTGAATGTATGCGTTACAGACATGATATGTTATTTCAGAAAAGAATATAATCTTTTTATTTTGCCATATATTTATAAATGATATATTTGTACTTTATTCATAAGTATTAGATAGGTAATGCCATGTATAGATATGGAAATACCTTAATAAATTGTTGTTGTTGTTGTTGAGTCGTGTTTGGCCTGTCAACACCTTTCACCTATTGATATTTTTAGACAGCGCTCCGTCATAACTCGTGGGAATAAATCTCATCAACAGAAATGTACTCGGGTGATTTTGAGAAGTGTACGAGAAAATACTCCTAATCTATAGGGAAAGCTTCTCTCAAACTCTCTCAGACACTAGGAAACGCTAGTGACTTTGCATCACTACTATCCAGTGAGATACTATCACTCCCGTTCACCCATAAACTAGCTTTTTTGACCTTAAAGAAAACACAAAACAACGCGGATCAAAGCTACAATTACGCTATTGGTTGCTTTTCCACCAGCCAATGGCAAGCCAGTATTTTCGATCCTACCCACCAGTATTTATACAGCCATTTTCGCTCTACACACCTAAGACTTTACCATAGTAGCAACTGACGAGGAACGCTATAGTTCCGAAACGGCAGTCTTGCTTAAGAAACCACTTGCTAGAACCTTACTATGAATGAAAACTCAGAGAAAAACCTGCAAGAGATGTTTGACGGTGACGTCTCAGTAGACGATGAACAATTGAACTCCATAGCAGAGGATGACTCTCTATTAGACTCAAACGGCGATATAGTGAGCGGCCAACGCAGTCCACTACCGGGGCGTTACAACCAAAAGCGAAGACACGACAACCAGAACAGACGCAGCCGCCAGCAGCAAAGCAGAACAAGCCGAGCCAGCAAAGGAAAACAGCCTGCCCACGAACCCAAATTCCAAGCAAGGAGAGGAGTTCCGGAAAGAAGCCCTTTTAGAAAACGTCCACGCCGCACCGACTCCGATCGCGATGACATCTCACGCATGAAAGGCAAAATAGAATCTAAAACTTACAAATGATCAGATAAATCTGCTCTCTCGTGGATTAAAATTTGTCCCTACACCTACAACAAACGAAACCGCATTAAGAAAACAACTCCTTACAGACTTCAAAGATTTTGCTAGGAGAATGCGGCTCCAGTTTATATGTCACGGCAAGGACAAAAACATCCACCCCTTCTACGTTAAGTCAAACTGGGAACCACCAGTTCAACAGTCTGTCACCCTAGAGAGCTATCTAGAAGAAATTAAAATACAACTTGCGCACACACCGATAACCAAAGCTATACCCAACCTACCGCTAAATGAGAGAAAAGCTATCACAGAGTTAAAAAACAACTCTGAAATAAACGTCAAGAAAGCGGATAAAGGTACTACCACAGTCATAATGAACAAACTAGATAAAACACAAGAGGGGCAGACCCTATTAGACGATGGAAACAACTACACACCCCTCGAAGACCCCATGGCAGGGGCAACTTTCCAAAAAGTGAAACAAATAGTCGAAGAACTACATCAGGGAAGTTTTATTGACGAAATGACTGTTAAATGGTTATCACAGACATCTAACCCACCCAGAATACCTGTCTTCTACACTCTCACAAAGATTCATAAGCCAACTCCTGTTGGCCGACCTATAGTGGCAGGAAACGACGGACCCACCAAGCGAATATCATCATTCGTTGATAGCCTACTTCAGCCTATAGCTAAGTCACAAAAGTCCTATCTTAAGGACACAACTGACTTTGTTAACTTCATAGAAAGGAGAAACCTCCCAGGGGACGTTTTCCTAGTCTCCTTAGACGTTATTAGCCTGTACACAAATATCCAACAGGAAGAGGGAATAAACACAGTATGCAAAGCATACCAGACTTTCTACGGGGAAAACACCCCTATCCCCACCCAATCCCTCAGAAGAATCCTTAAACTTATTCTTCAAGAGAACTCATTTGAATTCAACGGCAAAAACTATCTCCAAACACACGGAACCGCACGCAATGGATACAAAGATGGCAGTCGCCTTTGCCAACATTTTTATGTCGGCGGTGGAGACAGAAATACTGAACCTCAGTAAAACTAAACCTCTTGAGTGGAAAAGATACATTGATGATATTTTCTCATTGTGGAAAACTGATAGAAAGGAGATAGATGAATTCATTGCTCTTGCAAACAAGCATCACCCTTCAATTAAATTTACGGCTGAAATACCTGATAAAGAGATTAACTTTCTGGATACAACTGTTTACAAAGGCGAGAGATTTCACAACCAAGGAATCCTTGACATCCGCACACATTTTAAACCTACAGAGACTTTTCAATACACGCATTTCTCTTCCTGTAACCCTCACGGGGTCAGAAAAGGTCTCATAAAGGGCGAAGCCCTTAGACTTCTGAGAACTAACTCCTCAGCTAAATCCTTCTATGAGAACATCTACAACTTCAAAAAACGCCTTGGCGCTAGAGGTTACCCTCACAATCTCATAGAAAAAAATCACCTCTGAGGTTAAATTTACCGAACGGAAGTCAGCTTTACAAAAGAACAATGAAGTGCGAAAGAAAATTCTGCCTTTCGTTACCACATACCACCCTGCTTTGCCGAACCTTAAAAACATTTTAATGAGCAAATGGCACTTAATTCAAGATCAACCACTACTGAGAGAAATATACAACGAGCCTCCCATCATTTCATATAAAAGAGCAAATCGCTGGGAGATATCCTCGTTAGAGCAAAACTATAAGGTCACGTATCACACTATCACGAGCTTATGAGTCGTGTTTGGCCTGTCAACACCTTTCACCTATAGATAAAGTTTTCGGAGAAAATTTGAAAGGACCCCTAAAAATTCCGGCTAAGGGAAAAGCTCGTCAAGTAATCTTACGTTTTCGGAAAGCTTTCACTGTAGGCTGTTATTTTCGGGAAAGGCGAAAAACAGCCCTAAATAATTCGAGAGGTTCAAACCACTCCTAGGACGACCGAACAGATCAAATTTTTTTAGCGGTGAGAATTATTCATTTATATTGCTTTTAAAGCACTCCAGGATGCATAACGAGCCATTTCAGATCATTTCCCAGAAAACGGTCGTTGGGTGTCCCTGAGAAATGATTCAATCACTGGGTAATATTCCTTACGGTGAAATACCAAAGTGGGGTCAAACTGCAAGATTCTTAATAAATACTAAACAAAAACTTGGTCTTGGTCTGCCGTTGATTACTTCTTAACAATTAACCGACGAACTTCACAAATCAATCACAAGAAACTTTTCGAAGAGAACAGTAATATCAAACGGGATTGGCGAGCTTTGGGCTGCTGATTTGGTTGAAATGTACAAAGTTTAGTAAGTGGAACAGAGGTGTAAAATATTTACTGATGGTAATTGATGTTTTCAGCAAGTATCATTTGGATTAAAACTCTGAAAGATAAAAAAACTGAAACTGTTAGTAAAGCATTTGATAAAATATTCAAAACAAGCAAAAGAAAACCAAAGATGCTTTGGTCAGACAAAGGTTCTGAGTTTATCAGTAAACATTTCAAAGAGTTTTTAAGGAAAAATAAAATCAAATTCTATCGCACTGAGAATGACGAGAAATCAAGTGTTGTTGAGAGATGAAATAAAACAATGAAAAACAAAGATGTTTTCCACAAACAACAATACTGTTTATTGGGACAAACTTGATAAATTAGTTATTCAATGCAAAATGGGGAGCGTTTATCCGGGAAAATGATCTTTAGTCTTTATTTCCTTTGTCAAGATGTGCGGAGAACAGCAATCGCGCTAACTCTCTAGAGGCTCTTTCAGGACGTTTCTAGGAGGATAATCAATAATCGTGCGTAGTGCGTGTGTGTACGTGTGTATGTATGCGCGTGGGTATGCAAAACCTACTTAAGTTCAGTTTGGCTACTCTGTATTATATATCTGGACTGTTAAGTAATTACTGTATAGTAGCAAAGCAATCATGTATCTATATGCTTTATATGTAAGTAATGTAAATCAGTGATGCAAATAAATAAATTAATTTGAAAAAATAATGATAAAAATAAATAAAAATAAATTAGTTAACGATTACAACAACACGAGACATTCTAGCATCAAAATGAAACCTGCTGAAGCAAGTAAAAAGGTACATGAGGAAAAAGTTTTTGCAAATATGTATGGTGATTTGATTTACTTAAAATATAAAAAACCAAAGTTTGCAATTGGAGATAAAGTTCGTATATCAAAGAACAAGAGGCGAGTATTTGATAAGGGTTACACACCTAACTGGACAGAAGAGGTATTCGTGGTGAATGTGGTTCTGCCAACCAAACCTGTTGCATAATTGTTGATTTGATGGGAGAAGAGATTGAGGGTTCTTTTTACGACAAGAGTTACAATGAATGATGCTTTCCGCTAAAACTCAACCTGCTTTTTTCTGATTTCTTCAAATTCTGTGTTTAAACAAAAATGAAGTTCTTCATCTAAAATACCATCGTAATAGAATGGCTCATCTCTATAATCTCTGTATGATTTTCGAATCGGATAATCGTCTTCGTAATCACTATCAGATGAGATTGATGAAAATGTCAGTGATAAACTCATTTTTGTAATGATTTCTTTTCTCTAAGCCTTTCATTTTAAAAATCAATTTTATTTTTTCCGCACCAATTTTATTCAAAACGTGTCTGTTTACCTCTGATTGGTTAAAGATTATTCTGTAAATCTTTAAACATTAACAACTCTCAGTCAAAACAAACTGGCAGGTGTTTAAAACTTCATCATGCGAAGTAATTGCAAACCAAAAATGTGCGCGCAAAGGAAGGCGGGAAGGAGACAACGGGCGAGCCGTCTGGCAGATCTTGTTTTCAAGATGGCGGGAAGAGTAATGGCGGACGAATATGCAATTTTTAAATAAGTTCACCTCTGTTTATTTTACGAATTTTGAGCAAATCATTGCCTATCCACGTCGCGTGTGTGAAGAGGAAGCTGTTCTCACCCCACACATTGGACTCAAGCATCATAATGTTTACTACCGAACTACCATAATGTTTACTACCGAACTTTAAATCGAAAAACTACTAGCCGCGGACGGGACAGTACTGCCTTTAATGAAATTCCGCACGCCAAGGTAACAGCCGGTCAGGAAAGTTAGTAAGTTAATAATCGTTTCTGTTAAGGTCCCTAGTGATGAAACGCTCTCTTCAGTCGAAGTGAAAACATGATGGCGAGCTGAGAATTGTTGCAACAGCCAAACGAAGCCAAATGTAAAGCTTTAATACTATTTGCTGCACGCTGCATCTTGAGTACTCGAAAAGGCAACAAACCAGTCTGACTAGTCTCAAGACGTCTAAGTTATGTTATTAAATAGATAATAAATCTGTTAAATTTTTGTCTCAGGATTTCGCATTGTGTATCATTTGCTCGACAATGTAAGCTTATGTACTTACAGGAAAAACAGCCACAAAACTAGCTCTAGGTTTTTTTTACTTACATTTTTTTATTGTTCGATTACCTCACTGGGTACTAGACTTGTCACTGAATGCACAGCCCGGTGTAAATAAATCCTACTTACTTTTTATTTATATGCCTGGTCTGTATTGTTTTTTATTTGTTTTTGTGATATTACACAGTAGACCAATTTAGTTTTGCCATGCTCTTTTATAACACATCATTTGTGTCTTAAATTATTGGTAACTTAGATTTTAAGTTGATAGACAATTTTGTTACCCTGATGGAAGAGGGCGATGTGGTTGATGAGATACCATCGTAAATACCATTTAGCCAGACAGGAGACGTTGCCCTAGACACTTTTTTTAAAAAATAATTGTGTTTGAATATTTCAAATTTCATGGCAAACAAGGTGCTGTGAATGCCATTTTAGAGAATAATGATTGCATTGTCCTAATGCCAACTGGTGGTAGGAAAGACTGAGTATTATGAAGTTCTTGGGATCATTCTACCCAGATTCAACATTGTTGTTCCTGTGATTGCTTATACATGGTTCCTTTCTTGGCAAACCTGTGGTAGCATAAAATTTCCCTCACAAGTCTTCTGAAGGGGTAGTTTTTGACCTGCTTTGGAGTTGCAGAGGAATACAAGATCATATAATAATTATCAATGGACCCAGAATTGCCAAATGCAAAAGATGGTTCTGCAGAACTACTAACCCCCTTTCTAGAAATTTTAACTACAAAATTATAATCAAGATACAAGCATTGAATGGAAAGAACAGGAAAAACAGGCCCCTGGACAAACTGGAAGAATATGCAGTAAAAAACACTACACTACACTATTTAGTAGGCTGATGTCAGGTCCATTAACAGTGTCAAGCGGTGAAAAATGCCAGCTGTTTTAAGTATGGACCAGAAGTTCAGCCATGCAAAACCCTCACCCCTTCCCATTGCTTCCACCTCACCCAGAGAAATAGAAAATATTGCTCCTATTCCTTAAATTAGTGTCAGTGGACATTGAAATGATGTATGCTTTATGAACTTCTGCCAAGATTATTCAACGGAGATGTGCTCAGGTCATTGAACTATGGTCAGCAAAAGAGAAAACCCGCAGCCCTAATCAAACTTAAACTCGATCTAGCTGTCTTGCCCAAAGTAATAAAATACTTTGCTCCGGCTATAATTCCTTCGTTTTGGACAATGAAAATTGGCTTGATGTGTGTTTTTTGAACTAATACTGTGACAAAAGCATGTGTACAGTTGCCCCTTCCCCCGCACATGGGTCACTGAGATTATTGAATGGGCATGTTGTCATTGAACTGACTTCTGTTAAAAAAGGTTTAAGCCCGTTCCCCTTCTTTTACATTTGCGTGTCCCAATAAAGTTACATTGAGACTATAGACCTGGGCCCAGTTGTTCGAAGGCCGATTAGCTCTTAACCCGGGGTTAAATTTAACCCGGGTTTCTTTCTCTTGTGTTCAAAAGCATTTTCTCGGATAATTTTGTCTGTTATTTTTAGAGCTTCCAATCGTCAACTTGTAGACAAAAAGAATTTAAACTGAAATGCTTTTTAACCTTTCAAATCTGAATTCAAATCTCGCACTAACCCTAGGTTATTGTAACCCAGCTTTGAACAACTCGGCCCTGGAGTTTGAGTGAGATGTAGTAGTGTGGTCATTGAATCATTGTGTTTTAACTGAACAAAATACTTTATTCAACCTTCATTCAAACATTTTTAGTCTTGCAATAGGGGTGCCATCATGCCAGACATCTAGCTAGATAAAATTAGTAGTGTAACAATTAATCAAATTCTCGATTAATTGAGATTATGACCATTCAGTTCAATTCAGGATTTTTTGCTTCCATGTTTCGAGTTTGGTTCGGCTTTTGCACACCTTTTCCAGGGTGCCCTTAGTGAGTTATTATATTCTAAAATAAGAATCCAGAACTCTTTAATGTGGGTTTTTGATTGATGAGCAAAGACGATGGTAGTTCGTGCGCCATTTTGTGTTGCCTGGTAAAAATGTTGTCCTTCAACTTCCCGTTGAGAATTTCCAAATAAGGCAATTAACCTTGTGCAACACACTCTTTGTCAGGATCTGAAACATGGCGACGAACCAAGCGACTGTAATTCCTCCTGTCCCTATTCTTATATTGAGAGTTTAGGGTTGCATGCTGTTATGCCATTACGCGTTATGTTTAAGTATTAAGAAACATTTACATAATCAAATCGAAATCATCGAAATCGAAAGGCAATAATCAAAATCGAATCGCAAGGAATATGAATCGGTACACCCGTAAAGAAAATGAAATCAAGTTAAAACTAATGATAGCAATAACAAAATCTCCTACAAAAGATAAAATCGATAAAAATATTATGGCATTAATTATTGTACAATATTACAAAATACTAAAAAAATTAAGCTAGAAAAGACTGCCTTTATAGCTGGAGATTTTCGTCTCCCTCATCAAGATTGACAGAGATAGTCCAAAATGATGGATTGATCAATGCTGGCACCTTCCTTCTCTTCAACCCCTTCCCTAATCCGAAAATAAAGTTCATTACTTATCTCTCGAGAATCTAAGGATCTTATACCGAGAGTCAGGTAATTGTAACCTTCAACAAGTTATGCATTTTTATTTATTTTGTCAAAAGCATCAACTTAAATATATCCATCTGTCCCTGGTTTCATAGTTAGTAACGTCGCAGATTTAAATCTTGGTGTAAGGACATAATGTGGTCTTGATAATCAACTCCTGACCTTGCACAATCTAGCTAGGCCTTGCAGTTCTTTTAGTTCACAAGGTTACTTGCTCGTTGTTCGGTGGATTTGACCTAAAAGAGCGAAAAATAGAAACATGGTCGCCTGCGCTGTACTTTAATAATCCGGATTCTGGAATAAACGACAAGTTAAACGCTAAAATATAAGACTTACCCGATACCGTGAAGTCATCAAATATTTTGTTAGATCAGAGGTCTTCGATTCGTAAGAATCCGACTCCTTTGCAGCCTGTCGATTATTTCTACCTCAGGTTTTGGAAATTTTGAGCCATTCACCTGTCTACTCAAAGTTTACAATGTTCACAACAATATGCTACTAAAATTGATCGCGTCCAAGACTTAAAAAGACCAAAAATTGGGCCCTGCCAAGAAAACGACTTCTTTGCCAAGAAAACGACACAAGATCTGGCAGGCGCTTCGCCTGCCGTCTGTACCCTTCCCATGGTGCCTTACGGTTCATCACCAGTCACTCGTTTCGCCCTCGCCTCTGCCAAGCGAAAAACGAAGCGCCTGAGGAGGAGGCTGATCAAATACTGTATATAAAATTCTACTGAAAATTTTGGCGAATATAAAATTTTTTTTGAAAATTTTGGCAAAATCATTCTTTTACTTGGTGGGAAAAACCCCCTTCTAAAATATTCTGTAACTGATTAAACATTAACAACTCTGTCAAAACATGCAGGTGTTTGAACTGTTATGTAAATTATCTTTTATTTTGTAAGAGTAGTTATAGAATGATGCTTTCCGCTAAAACTCAACCTGATTTTTTCTGATTATTTCAGTCATTTTCCCTGTTATCTGAGTATCAATTCTCCTAGTCTAATCCATCATCAATTTCGTAAATTTTTTAGTAGGATTTTTTCTGATTAATTTCTGTTTCAATTTTGTAANTAACGTCGCAGATTTAAATCTTGGTGTAAGGACATAATGTGGTCTTGATAATCAACTCCTGACCTTGCACAATCTAGCTAGGCCTTGCAGTTCTTTTAGTTCACAAGGTTACTTGCTCGTTGTTCGGTGGATTTGACCTAAAAGAGCGAAAAATAGAAACATGGTCGCCTGCGCTGTACTTTAATAATCCGGATTCTGGAATAAACGACAAGTTAAACGCTAAAATATAAGACTTACCCGATACCGTGAAGTCATCAAATATTTTGTTAGATCAGAGGTCTTCGATTCGTAAGAATCCGACTCCTTTGCAGCCTGTCGATTATTTCTACCTCAGGTTTTGGAAATTTTGAGCCATTCACCTGTCTACTCAAAGTTTACAATGTTCACAACAATATGCTACTAAAATTGATCGCGTCCAAGACTTAAAAAGACCAAAAATTGGGCCCTGCCAAGAAAACGACTTCTTTGCCAAGAAAACGACACAAGATCTGGCAGGCGCTTCGCCTGCCGTCTGTACCCTTCCCATGGTGCCTTACGGTTCATCACCAGTCACTCGTTTCGCCCTCGCCTCTGCCAAGCGAAAAACGAAGCGCCTGAGGAGGAGGCTGATCAAATACTGTATATAAAATTCTACTGAAAATTTTGGCGAATATAAAATTTTTTTTGAAAATTTTGGCAAAATCATTCTTTTACTTGGTGGGAAAAACCCCCTTCTAAAATATTCTGTAACTGATTAAACATTAACAACTCTGTCAAAACATGCAGGTGTTTGAACTGTTATGTAAATTATCTTTTATTTTGTAAGAGTAGTTATAGAATGATGCTTTCCGCTAAAACTCAACCTGATTTTTTCTGATTATTTCAGTCATTTTCCCTGTTATCTGAGTATCAATTCTCCTAGTCTAATCCATCATCAATTTCGTAAATTTTTTAGTAGGATTTTTTCTGATTAATTTCTGTTTCAATTTTGTAAATAGATTTTTTTGGTTGATATTTTTCTGTTTTAATTTTTTTTCTTTAATTGAAATTGGGATTTTAGTACGAAATTGATGACAGAAATTAAACAGGGAAATTTGATATGACGGATGACTTGGGAAATGACTGAAATAATCGGGAAAAAGTAGGTTGCGTTTGCTGTAGAAACCATCATTCTATAACTACTACTGCCAACAACACTGCAAACGCCAACCAGCTGGTGGACAGAAGCGACATCACATGTTTTCCGACAATAACCAGAAATAGCGTTCATGCTTTCACGTTCGCGCCTCCTGAAGTCCATTGTTTTCAATTATTTTTATGGGCGAAATATTTCACCCTACAAAGTCTAGCTACTCCTCAGATAATTCTAGATAATTCATTGTTTCGTAAAGAGAAGTGATTGCGACACGCAAAAGTTGATCGTCTCATGTGTCTTGAACACTAAGAACATTGTAAGAAGATGAAAATCGTTTACAGACCTGTACATGAAGTGCGAGTATTAACAAAGACGAGCTGCGAGGCTGGTAGGAAGTCTAAAAATGGAGCGGCATAATTCTTTTTATGGTGCTTCAATTCTGTTGTTGATCATGATTGAAAATGTATGTAAATAGAACACCTGATATGTAAATGCGGAAACAATAGACTATTCGAATTAACGCAGAATTACGCGACTTTTGAGATAAAAAAGCAATTTAGTATAAATCATTCTTTTTTGCTTAATTTTAAAAATGTTACATTTTATTCGAACGACATAGATGGATCTGAGTGTTCAGACGCGAAACAGGAGCCATAGACGACTTTGATTTCAGTTCTTGGGAGAAAAGCGGCCGCTTTAACGCTTTCTTTAGGTATACAACACTGGCATAAAGCAGGTATGAAAGAGGAAAAACGCAAGCCAGTAGAAACTTCTTCGCTGAAATTTGTCGCCGATGCAGGCGCAAGGAGCCGTCATACAGCATGAATATAAAGGGAAATAAAAACAGAATAATGACTGCTATAGTGTTTTTTTGCCACCATTGATAGCACGTGATTTCCGCGTTGTAGTACCATCGATGCACGTGTTGTATTTCTACACAGTACAGTAGCCTCATTGTGGTCCCTGTCACTGCTAAGTACCCTAGCAACACGCTCCCAAGGTTCGCTCCCAGGTATGGACCTTTTAAAGGAAACACTGGAGTACGCTTGCGCAGTTTGTTAAGCCCGCTGTGCAGAAGGTAAATAAACAGTATTGCCAAGAAGATTGCCTAGCCTGCGCGCAGACGAAATTAAACTCTGGTACTAATCAGCGTTTAGTTATCGTCTGCACGCAGGCTAAAGATTGCCATGACGACAAACACTTGAGTCAGTGTTTTGGTCAGCGGCGTGAGACCTGCAAAAGGGCAAATATTCCAGTCGCTATGAGGATATAGTTTAAGTCGAAAAGGCTTGTTATTGGAAATACAATCTTATCTGTTAATAATTCTTCTGCACCATATGATGGAACAGTCAACAGTCCTGCAACTTGATAAAAGTAACAGAGAATTTTCAGGTAACCGTGGGAAGAAAACGATGACGTAGTAATTGCTTTCTGCCCACTTTCCGATTTGTCGACGTCGTGGTAATCTTTTCGGCTGTCACTAGAGATGAACCATGTTAACATTTTCATTATCTTTTGAAAAACTGGAGGTTTACGGATAAGGTAAAAAGCAAATAACATTGCGCAAATGAAAAATACGATCAGGTACCAGAGATGAGTGCATTCGTCGTCCCGAGCACAGTTAGTGTGGAATAACGCCTCGCTGAAATTCTCCTTACAACTGCCACAGAGAATCCCTGTCCGACGACTGGTAAAACTTCGTTTTGAAAATTGTTAATCTGGTCGAACGTAGCTGAACTGACAAATGAGATCCGTAGGCGCCTCCAAAGTTGTTTTTAAAAGAACAGTTTTCAATTCGGACTACATCAGCGTTAATTATTGATAGCGCGCTTTTTGCGACACCAGAATTTCCACGAAACAGGGTGTTGTTCATGGCTACTATTGCACCTAAACTGATTACACTGGTATCCATGCAAACGTCAGACGTGCCAGAAATCTCTAACACCCCTGACTGGCATAAATTGCCCTCGAAGGCACTCCCTTGAAAACGCAGGAATATGGCGATTCATTTATAGACTCGCGAAAAATATTACTTTTCCCTCTGCAGTTGTTTCTTAGGATCGAGACGTTGGTTAGCTTAAAACTTGCGTTGCTCTTAATTCCTGCGTTGAGAGTTATCATAAAGTTGTCATTGTCGCTTATCAAAGTATTCTCCAAGGATACGTCACCCGCATGTTGAAAGGATACCCTCCTCCAAAGTTATGTTGAATGGTACAAGAATCGATCTTCAGGAAGCCTTTGAAGAGGACCAAAATGTCGTATTTGGCGGGAGAAATGGCTATATTTTGAATAAACTTGGTGTTTTTTATTTTCACACGCGCTTGGGGTGACGTTAACAAAACTAAATGCAAGGTCCCTGTCTCTACAGCGCCTGAATTCCTAATGAATTCACAGTTAAGGAATAAAATGTCTTGATAAAGTGTTCTCAATACCATAACGTATATAGCTCCAGCAATTTTGTGTTCGGCAGCATTTTCGACGAAACTGGTGTTTATAAGTAGGAGATCCTTCATGTAATCCACATAGAATGCCATGGCTCCACCCCCGCCAAGGCTAAATAAATTATTCACATTGTAAATTTTATTTCCAGTGAAATTTGAATCGTGAATATTGATAGTGGCATTGTTTAGATGGGAATCCATTGTTCCAACAGCCAACGCGCTGCCAGATGCAGCAGATGTACCAGAGCCTTCGTTTTGAATAAAATGACATCTTTTGATGTCCAGCTTTAGTAAAGTTAACTCAGTGAATGCGCATGCGCCACCGTTAATCCCAGCATTGCAGCGAAAAAGTGTCCTCGACATGAAAACGAGGGCTTCTCGTCTGAATCCTGTCACACTTAGGGCTCCTCCATCTCTATCCTCCATTGACTTTGCCATTTTATTTTCGAAAAACGTACCCCCAGTAATTTCAAGTTGAACTGAATTTCCATCACGAATGTTGATAGCCCTGCCAATGTTTCGCCTGAAGTGAATCTTCGTTAAGTTTATGACAGAAGTGCCTCTGATGTCAATCACACTTTCTCTTACACAGTTATTGTCAATACTCCCGAACTTCATCTGCATTGTTATGAGTCCATTTCTTCCCGATCGAATTTCCATACATGCTTTTCCAGAACAGTTGTTTCTTAAGACATTAATATTCTTTAAGTTAACTTGAATTTGAGCGGACAAGCTTTGCGGTGAAATACTCAGGAGCGCGCTCTCTAAGCTGTTCATACGGAGCTTATTCTCACCAGGGATTCCTTCAAACAATGGTGAATTTCAGCATGTTACGTGACTCCAAACCCCTGGAATTTTAGCATGAGAATGGTTATGCAACCTTTG
>CALNXI010001776.1:7407-25221 GCA_942486025.1 Porites evermanni
AAATGTGTCAGAGTTGTGTTTGTTTTAAGCGCTGTAGCAAGTGATTCAGCACCCACAGGACCAAAGTTATTGCCAGACAGATCCAAATCTGTCAGAGTTGTGTTTGTTTTAAGCACTTTAGCAAGTGATTCAACACCGGCAGGACCAATGTTATTGCCATAAGACAGACACAAATTTGTGAGAGTTGTGTTTGTTTTAAGCGCTGTAGCAAGTGACTCAGCATCGAAAGGACCAATGTTATTGCCCTGGAGATCCAACTTTGTCAGAGTTGTGTTTGTTTTAAGCGCTACAGCAAGTGACACAGCACCGCCAGGACCAATGTTATTGCCCTGGAGATCTAAATGTGTCAGAGTTGTGTTTGTTTTAAGCGCCGTAGCAAGTGACACAGCACCGCCAGGACCAATGTTATTGCTAGACAGATCCAAATGTGTCAGAGTTGTGTTTGTTTTAAGCGCTGTAGAAAGTGACTCAGCACCGGTAGCACCAATGTTATTGCCCTGGAGATCCAAATTTGTGAGAGTTGTGTTTGCTTCAAGCACGGAAGCAAGCATAGCAGCAGCAGCGTCATCTATAACTCCATGATTACGCGCCTGAGCCTGTTGAACCTTCAGACATGCGCCAAATGTACGTGCCAAGTGTATATAAAAACAACTGTTTTCAATTTTGCATTCTTTAATGCACTCAAGTGCAACAGGTAAACATTCTTCCACATCAGCTTTGTTTACCTTATTCGCTATGCAGTTGATTAGGGCTACTGCACTTTCTTCAGACCTCACTGCAAGCAGACCACAGGTAAATTTCAATACCTCTCTTAGCTCTCGGAAATATCTTGTGTCAGTGACCAATATTTCAGGACTGGTTTTTTTGCTAACAAGCTGGCAACAAAGATAATGTCCTGCGAAGAATTCTTGAAAACTCTTATGGGTAAAACCGTAATACATACACGGTCTTCGTTTGCTGCTTCCAGGTTGAGCTGATAGAAACCCAAATCCAGGTAGGTCGGCATCTTTTTTTGAAAGCTTTTTGTGTTCAAAGTACATGTTGTCTTCATACAGGCCGTTTAAAGCTATCAAACCAAGGCGTTTCAACTGATCTTTGTAGATTTCAATAAAATCCTGATCATTTTCGACTGGAAAACCTTTCTTTTTCCTGTTTCTGATAAGAACACATTGTACTACTTCGACATACAACTGAGTTCTACTTTCAGGTAAAATACCTTGAAAGTCTTCACAAAGAAGGCAAAGCAGTGCAGTGTTTAACGGGTTCGCTGTCATCTCTTTAAGCCTTTTCTCATTCCGTATTTTATCCAATAGCTTTTCGGCCAAATCTTCCTTGCCGGCAAAATATTTGAGAATAAATTCTTCGCTATCTTGATAAGTGAAACCTTCAATCTCTAGCAGAGTGTCACAAACCTTTCTCATAGGTATCCCAGCCTCGTGTCGTGCTGTAACCACAAGGTGACATAGAGGAAGCATTTTACCTTGTATGATGTCGGTAAACTCCGGCAGTTTGTCCGGAGGTAACTCGTCCAATCCGTCAAGTATCAGTAGAACCTTTGATTGATTTTGGCGAATGTACTCGAAGAATTTCTCTCTTTCCTTTCGCTGAATCTCAACTGGCAAAAGCTGATCATCAATAGCTCCCCAAAGGTCGGAGTCGATCTCCACATCACGGCATTTCAGCAAGAGCACCATCTCGAATTCCGGAAAGCAACCTCCTTCGTTTTTTATGTTTATAGCCCAGTCGTAAGCAACCTTATTGCAGTATGTCGTCTTTCCTATACCTGGATTTCCTTCAATCAATACTTTTCTAGGTTGTTTGCACTCTTCGTGGGGTTTGAAGATTTCAGTCGTTTCAACAGTTCTTTGCTCCGCTGTTGCTCTCGCTTTTTTCTCTCTGCTGACCATACGAAGCCGTGTATAAATACTGCCTAGTTGAAACTGAAAGTCTTCGCACCAAGGAAAGGGCGTGAGCCATCCCTCATGACGTTTGTACTTCTGGCGAATGATTTCAATATGCTCGGCAGCCAAATCAACTGTTGATAATAAATGAGAGCCAAACTTTGGTTTAGATAAAAGGTTGAGTTTGATCGTCCGGGTGAACGTAGTCCTGAATAGGACTGTTGTTGTTGACAGTGACTGACGATTCGACAACCTGTGCGGTAGTCATCTTCAGAGTCAAAGTGAGTTGTATCACGTCAGTTGATGGTATCATACTCTGGTTATTGATCTGATTGGTCAATTATGTCGTGATGTTATTGGTCGTCTGTCAGTTAAGCCGTGATGTTATTGGCTATGAAGACTCGTAATCAGTGATTGGTGCGTTTCGATCCGTCTATTGTCACAGTTATTGTTAGTCAAATTGTCAGTTCTCCAGTTGTTTGGTTTAGATATTTGTCTTAAACAATTTGGTTTGCTACTTTCAAAGTCCGTAACACAAATGAATAGAACAACCTGCAAAACAAAACGTACCTTTTAACAATTAGTTTCTCTCCTGGATATGTGCACCGTTTAAAGCAAGCGTAAAACATCTCAGACTACACCCGCTGTGAGGGGTCCCTTCAGTATAGAGGACACGAAACATAACAAAGGCCCTCTTTTTTGTTTAAAGGCAGCCTTTTAGCAGGCCTCTTGAATTTGTGAGAAGCAGGGCAATTATATTCGTGGTTATGAACTTCTTCCTGCTAAGATGTTAGGGTATTTTCTCGCGTGCTTGTTGGGTTTGAAAGGCTGCATCTTTTTTTCATCTGGGGAGAGTAACAATCGTGACCCACAAGGGACATGCAGCAAATAAAAATAATGCTGCAAAACGAAAACACTTGCTACAAATTTAAATTAAGTTGAGCTACCCCTCGGTACATTTGAAACCGAGATACCTGCATGCATTCTAGCAGGGAGCTATAAACAGCCTAGGGCGTTTCGCTCTAGTCCAAGGTGTACCATCTGTCATGTCACTCGCTGAAAGAATCACAATTTTTATTGAAGGCAAATGAATAAATTGCAGCACTATGGGATCTTCTTGAGAAATTCCTTTCTGGATACAGAATTGCTTTTTTGGAGCCAAGAGCGATACAGACAAATGGTCACTGATCGATCAGCAATACTGGCCCAACATAGCGGGCTACAGGTCGGGGAAACTGACCTTCCTCGCGGGTCGAAGATTCCTGTAAAGTCTTCAAGTTTTCACTGATGCTTTCTATCTTGTTTTTTATCTCCTTTAGCTCTTCTCTTGTTCTATCTGTCAGGGAGAAGAATGCACTAGGCAAAATTAGGCTTTCATCAAAAACCTTATCAGTTGAAAAAATTAAAGAGCTTGTAAGTGGTCGTCTTATCAGCATTCAGAGGTTAAATGCCAGTTTATAGGTATAGAATGTTTCCTTTGTAGATGGAAAGTTAATTTTTGTCCAATTCGAAGCTTTCATTCCCGTCCACAGCCCATTCGTATCGTTCAGTATTTGTTACAGACTCTCTCCACTAAATTACAAGCTGATAATAAATTGAATTAAATTAATCGCTACTTTAAAGAAAAGTTGTGGAGAAGGCGAACACCAAAACCGCTGATGCACAATACTAGGGATGGTCCCACTAATTAAGGTGTAAGAAAAGTGTGTACAAATATAAAACTAGATGCTCTAATTATCCTCAACAAAACTTAAAACATTCATTTCAAAATTTGCAATAGTATATTTACATACTATATACTATTTATATACACTTATTTACCCAAGACACTAGTTAAGATACCTTCCATTCTGTTAAGTTGGTCCTTAATGTTATCTTCGTCTTTCTTCCATTCCTTTAACCGCTCTCGGTAATGCGTCTCCTTGTCTGGAACAATAGGCTCAGTTTTTAGTTTTGCGATGGCAGCTGCATCTACACCCAGTGCGACCAGTGTGGCACTTACATCCTGCCACAAGGAATTAAATTTTGGATCGTCCACAGACGCCTGGCTGGCATGCCCATAGACAGCGTTCCTATAGTGCTTCACTCTGGCTATGTTAGCCTCAACACTCATGTCTGAAGCAGGTGGCAAACTGTCCCAGCCTGTGGCAGGAGCAGGCAGACCACATATATTCCTCAGAAGCACCACCAGTAGCGTAATGTCAAAGTCTTCTGATGTTACAGACGAAGGAGGAGAGGGAAACAATTTGCCCCACTGTGTGGCATTGATGATTTTCCTTTTTCTAATGGACTGCAGAGTTGAATGTTCTGCAGAACCAGCTTTCAAAATATTAAACAGGTTTGCTGGGGAGTGGAACTTGTCAAAGGTGTACCTCAACGCCTTGGTGCCTCCATCTACTAAAAGGCGACATAATCTTGCATAATTAGCCGTCTCCTTCGAGGATGGAGCTAATGTTGGAACCTGCACAGAAGCCATCAGAGTAGACAAAACTTAGATCATCATCCCTATAATNCCAATTCGAAGCTTTCATTCCCGTCCACAGCCCATTCGTATCGTTCAGTATTTGTTACAGACTCTCTCCACTAAATTACAAGCTGATAATAAATTGAATTAAATTAATCGCTACTTTAAAGAAAAGTTGTGGAGAAGGCGAACACCAAAACCGCTGATGCACAATACTAGGGATGGTCCCACTAATTAAGGTGTAAGAAAAGTGTGTACAAATATAAAACTAGATGCTCTAATTATCCTCAACAAAACTTAAAACATTCATTTCAAAATTTGCAATAGTATATTTACATACTATATACTATTTATATACACTTATTTACCCAAGACACTAGTTAAGATACCTTCCATTCTGTTAAGTTGGTCCTTAATGTTATCTTCGTCTTTCTTCCATTCCTTTAACCGCTCTCGGTAATGCGTCTCCTTGTCTGGAACAATAGGCTCAGTTTTTAGTTTTGCGATGGCAGCTGCATCTACACCCAGTGCGACCAGTGTGGCACTTACATCCTGCCACAAGGAATTAAATTTTGGATCGTCCACAGACGCCTGGCTGGCATGCCCATAGACAGCGTTCCTATAGTGCTTCACTCTGGCTATGTTAGCCTCAACACTCATGTCTGAAGCAGGTGGCAAACTGTCCCAGCCTGTGGCAGGAGCAGGCAGACCACATATATTCCTCAGAAGCACCACCAGTAGCGTAATGTCAAAGTCTTCTGATGTTACAGACGAAGGAGGAGAGGGAAACAATTTGCCCCACTGTGTGGCATTGATGATTTTCCTTTTTCTAATGGACTGCAGAGTTGAATGTTCTGCAGAACCAGCTTTCAAAATATTAAACAGGTTTGCTGGGGAGTGGAACTTGTCAAAGGTGTACCTCAACGCCTTGGTGCCTCCATCTACTAAAAGGCGACATAATCTTGCATAATTAGCCGTCTCCTTCGAGGATGGAGCTAATGTTGGAACATGCACAGAAGCCATCAGAGTAGACAAAACTTAGATCATCATCCCTATAATGAAAAAGGGCCAAAGTTTTATTAATATTACTGCTCTATTTTCTACAAGTACCTTAAGTTGGAATTTGCTCTCAGTTTGTAAAATCCTCAAATGACAAATAACCATTTAAAAGTATTTTTAACAAAGGCTTTATATGAATTGTGACTACACTGAACGTTATCAGCAGATTGAGAAAAATAAGAATGACAGTATGCTAAGTGTTAACGTGAATTACGCAGTAGTGCCAACGAATTCTAAATAGAATATTTGTTCTTTATAACACTTACCCTTGACCCTTACGTACCACTGCTGGACCCTTTTCAAGATCAGTCCTCTCGTAGACCTTAAATGGACAATACGATTGAAAAAGAATCACCAAGTGAAAGTTAATTTTGTTTGCATGAACACAAAACAAACAAAAAAATCCCTTAAACCTTAAACATTTTCTGGTGAAGTTTAAGGTTTCTCGCTATTAAATCACCCATGCCAATTTTCAGTTTCCTGAAGTAAGAACCCTTGCTCTCAAATTCATGGCACAATTTGATCTTGAAAGAAGAGTGCAACTCCTGAATATGATTATTTTTTCTACACTCTTGTTATGGTGGCTTGACACCAGTCAACAAGCTACAATCATGGACAAACGTCTAGTGACACATTTGCATATGTAGGGCACATAAACGACCCCTCCCCCTACCCCACAAACAAGGTTGGACGCGTGTATCCAGAATTTTTTTCCAGACTTTCAAAATTGTATAGGGTGGGGGAGAGAGAACTGCCAGATATTTTCGAAAAGGTTGAACTGCTTTATTAGGGTACCCAGAAATGTCAGAAAATTTCTAATCACTATCCCAAGGACGTTTGTCCAGGATTGTAGCTAGGAAAGATTAGACTTCAGACCACGTCGACCTCTATCAATTCTATCAGCAATACGGGTAAACATTAACTCAAAGGCCAGCGGTAAGCGCAAACTGACAAAACCGTACGACAGCGCAGAACTTTGTGAAAGTCTAAGCAATGAGTAATAGTCCAGTTTCGAATTAAAAATTACCGCTGAATATAAAGATTAACGACACATTCATACAGGGTTAGCCTCGACGTAAAGTAAAATATTCAGAAATTCTGGCAAGTAATGTTTGAAATTTGAATATACGCAATAGACAGAGTAATAAACAGGTCTTTTTTCTTGTTGGAATTTGTGAATATATAACTTCAGATTGAGGCTAAGGCTGTGAAAAATGCGTCTTCACTTCTTTAATTTAGCGGTCAGAGCGAACTCGAATTAACAATTGTTAACCAGTACATAGTTGCGCAACATTCCCAGAAATGTATAATTTAAATGGAAGCAGACCACTTCCTAAACCCAGTAAACAGCGAATTAACTGTGCAAGGTGCTTGAAAATAAAGTAAACAAAAAGCAAACAAAATCAAAGTCAGCAGAGTTAAATTGGCCATAAGTAAGCGATGTCGGCTGAGTTTCAAAACAAATATCTGTTTTTCTATTACCTAAATTTTCGGTATTTGCGAGATTTTTTAAAACGTAAGTCATGCATAGAGATGCCGTACAAAACACATAATAATTACAATTAATGACAGCTTCCTATCTCACGTACGTTGCAAAATTTCAATCCAATTGAAAACAATTTGATAGCGTCAATTAGTAGCTGGATTTTTCTTTTCAGAATTATTCGGTTCACGACCGCAAAAACGTCCAAGGGAAAAAAACAGGAGGCAGGCTTCTTTGACCATATTATTATGGCGGGTGGGAACAAGGTCTGCACTCATGCTGGGATTGCACTACAAACCTAACTTCCTGTTTTACTTTTGATATAAAAATTTCAACTTTCCTTTTCAATTCCGATTTAATTTCGCTGATGCTCAGTTCTTCTCAAGACTCTCTTTGATGTCAATTAAATTGAGAAACAACTCAACGTTTATTAATTCTCAGCGAAATATAGTCAAAGTTAGGTTACCGATGCGGAAACATTGCCATTTGCATTTACAGAGAGTGAAGGTGTAAATCGGAAAGAAACCTAAAGATTGTCATTAAAATAACTCTTTTCAAAAGAATAAACATTACCTTGTAAAAGACGTGCAGCCTCAAGAAATACCAAGAGAACAGGCCAGGAATGAAAAAGAAACAAATTTCTCCTAAACGCGAATCGATCGCTTTTCTGAAAAGCACGAAACAACATTTGGCCTTCATGTGCTCGGGTGCTGACCAACAGCATTTGTTTTAAGGCTAGCAACTGATCGATATACTGGGAAGAAATATTTTGAGTTGCTTTTATCAGCAGCCTTTATTATTACATACCGCTGTAAGTAGGAGAGACTATAACATTTCCGCCTTTGATCCAAACTTTTCGTCGCCTTTCTGAAATATTCTTTAGGTGGTTGCAAATAAAACCAAGTGCTAGTCAGACCAGTGCAAGGTTTGTATTCCTCCGCAATCCTGAAACAAACATGGAAATTTACACTCTGTACAACGTTAGAGACGAGATAATCAGTCTGGACAAACGACAATCATGCCAATCAATTGTTAAATACCTGTGCAATCGAAGAAAAGGTACTAAATGGACGAATCTACGTTCATCAACCAAGGCGATGTTCCCAGCGCCATTTTAATTTCCTCAGACGCAACTGCATACTTTTGGAATAAACGAAGAAAGATCACGAGTTCAGAGATGCCAACAATTATAGGCGACGTAGCGTGACCAAAATTAAATTAAATTTAGACACGCGATGTCGAAAGTCACACTATGCTAAGATCACGGGATGCATGTAACGTGATACTGCATTGTGAATTGCAAATGTCAAGCCACTTGAATTTACCATAAAGATCAAATTCCAGGCGGGTGTTAATGGGGGAATTTGTGAAAACATGTAATCAGATGGGTTCCTATGGTGCTGTAGGTGCGTGACTTTGGAATGACACGCCATCAGGACTTCTATTCTGTCAATTGAAAAGAAAGAAAGGCTACTCCATGTCCTCAAACTCTCGACTGGACCCATCAGGGTAGCTAACAGTTTCAATTTTCTCAAATCATTGACACTAAGTTTACTTTCAATCGGCAAAATCAATTTAATCACTCTAGATACTCAGGTTTAATTGTATATTTCAACGTTGAAAAGAATACGCAAGCAGATCTCTGTGCACGCGGCCATCACCATCACGCAGCCAACATTAAGCATACCAACTTAATTGTCATACTCAAATTTACTTTTTACACAGTCTAACGTCCTCTTACAACCATCTCTCGGCAACAGCCAGTTTTTCTTGTCCCGGTGGAGGACAGTCTATTTATTCTGTCCATGCAGTCCATGCCGCATTCTTGTTTGAATCTCTCAAAGACAGTCACTCACCTATGGCTCCAGGGCGGCCGTTCTTCAGGTACTGGCTTTCAAAGCGCATGGAAACGCCTGTATGATACTCATGTTTATATATAGCATTCCACTATGCTCTCATTGGGACATGGACTAAACATTTAGTTTGATAGGTAAGCGTGCGTCTCTAATAGGATCCTCCGATCCTAAGACCCCTCGGCAATCCCGCATCCCATGTACACCCGAATCTCGCCGCCATTTTACATTAATATCCCACATCCCGATATTCACATAAGGCAAATCCCGCATCCCGAAAAACTCGGCTGTTGGAGATCCTCTTAACCGTCTCTCTCTCTCGCTCCGAAGGGACAAGTTGGAGAGGGGGAGGTCATCGGTTTCCATTCTTGCGTTTACTCTTTTCTTCTTATTTCTTTATTATTTATTTTTATTTTACTGTTGAAATGGCAGAGGATCATTTATGTCTTCCCAATAAGAAACTTGCTTTATTCCTTCTGAAGACTGCAACCCTGTGATCAAGGAATCCATTCTGCCATCATACAAACCAACCACCCCACCCAGTCGGATAATAGTTAGGCGACGAAACATGCACTCCGCTGTTCAAGCGATATTTGATGAGGAGAAGGACTGGCTCTAGGGCTCTTCCCACGCTTCCGGTGTTTCGAAGGCGGGTGAAATTTGCTTTTTCTACAAACCGGAAATCCTATTTTCTTTCTGTAATTTCAGCCGACAGTGTGGACTATGTAAACCAGTTTTATAATAGTATTAACACACAGTTTTGTATGTTTATGTCTGCACCCAAGAAAGTCAAACTTGTCAGTCGTAAATGCCTAAAGTTGAGCTCAACGCTCCATCCTGCCTGAGCAGACTACTAAGCAGCGACACTTATAAGTATCCGAAGGCCTCTCCAGACTAACTATGATCATTTTGTAAATTCAAAAGAGGCCTTTTAGATTCTAATACTGCCAACGAGCAAATAATTTGTGTTTTGCGAAGCTTTTGACAGGCTCTTTATCAGTGACAGAAAGCCTAAATTAAACACTATGTAAGACGGAGGAAGATGTATATAGTGATGAAAAATTGTCCCGTATGGATGTCGTGTATTCTTTTTCCTTTAAATCTTCCAAGATTATTTGTCATCTCTGTTAACATTCCTCTGATCGCCTTTATATTGTATACTGGATCCACCAATATTCCAGTTGTTCTCGAAATCTGAATGTTCTCTGCAATAGGCTACTTGCACTAAGAGGTCACGTGACCAATGCTTCCTTTAAACAATGAGTTGGAATCTTGCTGATGCCAAAAATTGCTAGAGCACACAAAAATTATCTTACACCCGAAATTTGAGAGGAAACGCACTTAAGGGAGATATTTTATGGCACTTTGATTTTTCAGCAAAGTAGTATGATTTGTATTGGCCGCCATGTTGGAGGGCATGCTTTTGCCCTCCAACATGGCTGCCAAAACTATTTCTTGCTAATATCTTGTTCCGCGTTTCATAGTTACGCTCAGATGTGCTGTAAACGTTATCACATCATCTTTTCAACATTTTCCTTGAAGTTTAAGTGCAAAATTTGTGTTCAGAGAGAGGTAATTCATAATTTAAAAAAAATCACATTTTGGTCACGTGACCATTTACGAACTTATTCATTTTAAGAAAATGGTGCGGGTTTGAAAAACCAAATGAGTATTATTTTGTTTAAGATATGACCCACTAATCGTTTTTCGAAGGCAAAATCGTGTAACTTTCATTTTCATAAAAACGATGTCACATGCCTTTTAGTGCAAATGGCCAATTTGATAACAAAGTAAAATAAGTCAAAATAAAACCAAAGAACACCACTTGTCGAGTCACACCAAAAGACTCAACCAATTGCTATTTTAATGATGACTCCGTCAATTCTCAGCATGTATTCCCCCTTCCCTGCAGTGATTTCGGTAATATTACCCTCTGACGTCATAGATTGTGCAATGTTACCAACTTTAAAGACTTAGCTGGAAGCAGTTGTATTGTATTGTATGTCATGTGAATTGAAGAAGCCAGGACGATTACACACGTTTTCGAATTAAATTCAGTGGTCAACCTACACTGTATAAGAAGAGTTGGGGGTAGTGGGGGAAGTTTTGGAAGTTGCTAGGTAGAGTCTCAATCAATCAATCAATCAATCAATCAATCAAGCTCTATTAACGGTATCACTTCATTAAAAATGCTCTTCCAGTGAGCCGTTTACATAACAAAATTTTCAGAGAAACTACATTAATGCTAAAATATATCTATATATTAAGAAAATCTATCGTATAATTAATTACACAAAAATCAATCAACCGTAAAGGTACATTAAATAACTAAAATAAATTCTATCTCAACTCCCTCAAGGCAGTCCCTGGTTCAAGACAAAGACAGGGCAGAGTTGAAAGAGTTGAGATGTATCTCGTCTTTAAGTACATTTTCTAGGCCATTCCACATGACTGCTCCCCTATAGCTAAAAGCCCGCTTAGCAGCTTCAGTACGGGGCCTTTGTACAAAAATGTTGTTCGAGGCACCTCGCACGTTGTAAGAATGAACCCTGGAGGTTGGTTTAAACATGTTCTTTAAACTCTAAGGGTAAAGGTTATTTAGAGATTTTAAAACACTTATTGCGAGCTGTTTAGAGCGTCTTTGCTCAAGGGTATCCCATCTCAAGTCTTGGAGGATATCCGCAGATCTTGTATTATAATCACTAAATGTTATAAGTCTCCCAGCCCTATTTTGCAATCTCTGGAGTCTGTCATACAGGCCTTTTCCCATACATCCCCAGACTTCGGAGCAATAATCAAAATAAGGAGCGACTAAAGCATCATACATTTTCAGTAGGGTTTGGCGAGGCACCAGGGAACGAATACGTTTTAAGGCCCCTATGCCTGCAGATACCTTTTTACAGATGGTATCTAAATGGGATTGCCACCCCAATACCTCATCAACCTCTATTCCCAGATATCTATAATTAGTCACCCGAGTCAATTGTTGACTATTAACAGTAACGTTTAAGTCACCATTTAAATGCCTTAGTCGGTAGTGGCTTCCAATTATCATATATTTTGTTTTTTTGACATTTAATGTGAGTTTATTGGATTTCAGCCACTTTTGAACCTCATCCAAGTCTTTGTTTGTGTGTATAGAATTAAATTATAGCAAGCAACTTTCATTGTTAACTTTGTTTGTTCATTGTTTTCCCAACCAATCCTGTCAGCAGTTGTGACACACCTCCTCACACTCCTTTCATCCACCAATAATATCATCTGTTTGATAAACAATTACCCCAGTCCTACAAGAGTGTACCCTCCGAGCTCATGTTGAGTTGACACGCCATATCCTCCTCCTTTGTAGCCACCAATAATATCTATAATATCTTCTGCTTTGACATCAATTCCCCCAATTCTAAGGTCTTCATTGATTTTATTTTAAAAATGAGCTGCATTGTAAGACACATTAACTGCATGGCATCTAGAAAGTTGAAAAAAAGCAAAGTTTTTCACAGCTTCAATTTTTTTACCAAGTTATATACAGGGACTACATTCTGTAGGCTTTGCCCGAAGGTACAATCCCTTAACCATTTATAATTATACTACCACATCTTTGAGAGAAAAGGTGTCTCTTTCATGTACCCCTTCCACATACCTGTTAAGCTTAGAACTTTGCATCCCTTTTAGCTGTTTTAAATTCACTTTGAATTTTGAATGAATCAATCACCAAACGATAACATTTTATCAACTATTTCACAGCCATAAAAATAATCATATGATCCGTATGTCAGCTCTTTTGGGCCTTAGTTACAGACCGAAACCACAGGTTTCCCTACTCTTTCGTATACTTGAAATTTCCACCTTTTCATGTACCTGAAGCCCTCCTGCAGCCTAAAAAATGGTACCCCTTTGGGGGGAGCCTCCCCAAATAGGCCATTATTGGGAGTAACCCCCTCCAGCGAAAGTTCAGCCAATAAAACTATCAACCGTATACTCATGAATAATTCCTTAAGAAGCAGTAAATCTCTTTAACCTTTCTACAACATCCACAACATTTTGTAAATCTTACTGACTGAGCCATGAAGATACAAAATTTCACTTTTCCCAACAAAAGAACAGAAGAAATTAAGCAGAAAGAAATAAAGAAAACATAGCTTTTGAATTGTAATAGGGACAGTTTGGATGATTTACATCTGTTTGCTTTTCTTCTTTTTTTTTTCTTTTTGACTGACTAGTAAGTGCCTTAACTACTGCTTAAAGGCCAGTGATTTTTTTGTTTGTTTGTTGTTGTTGTCGTTGTTTATTTTTTACCAAGTAGTCTAAGGAGGAACCTCAGGGAGAAAAGGTTTATTACACTATTATGCCAAAAAAAAATTAAAACATTTGCTTCAGTCATTTTTTCTATATAATCTGTTTTCATTTTGTACTTTTACAGTAGATTACTTTGCTTTGCCAGGAAAACCACTCTGTTAGTGAAAACAGGTGGGAATCAGGAAGCAATTTTGCCTTTGAAGGCTACCTGTATATCAACCTTTAAAATAAATTATTCCAAAACAGAGGAAAAACTAAAGGAATATTGGCAATTTTTTTTCTGCATGAATCACAATCCATAGAAAACTGAACTGGTCAGTCTAGCACATTAATTTTGTTAACACACTTTTAGCGAAGTGCAAATATCTCTTTTAAACAAGCAACTGCATAGTTGGTCCTAAATAACTATTATTCAAATGCAAACTGGAGCCTTACTTGAGTTTTGAGCTAGTCATGTAATTGCCAATAGCAATTCCTGATGCCGTTCCTCCACTGCCGACAGTAACTACAATATCATCATAATCTTCCAACACATCTGAATAAATAAGAAAAACATCCAAACAATAAATTAAAACTACTAAGGTCTAACAAATTACAACTACTTAACAACATAACAAAATCTAAAAAATATATAGCCTCCCATGCAGACATTCTTAGGGGTTTGTCACACATTCCTGCCCCTCTAACGTTGTTAGTGGAATGCGTGACAAACCCCAAAGAACATCTGCATGAGAGGCTAAGAAATATATGGACCTGGATTGCATGATCATCTCTTAATTTATATTTCCCTTAAAAGAACATGGCACACTTTACTAAGTAGATGCCCTTGGTACTGGCCCCACTAGCACCTTCTTAATAATTTGGGCGTCTGTTAAATACAGGTACCCTTGACCGAAAAGATGAGAAGTAGCATTTAGCACACTATAAACAACCATGATTGTTAAATGAAGTGGTGTACAGTAACTCCTTCTGCTGAGAGATGATATTTTTTCATTTCAAAGCTCCATTTGCTTTGCAATTAATCCTTAAAATTTGCTCTTAAATTCATCTCAAGTCACCATTACTAAATTATAACCGAATGCCATACAAAGCAACAAGGTTGACCACAGAGAAACTTTGACATTTAAGATGCTTCCTGAAAAAAAATTTCTGTCAAGGGAATTCTGATCAGTGTATACCTGCCAACTTTTTCTGAGATATAAGCGTGAGATTGTTATCCTGGGAGTGCTGGGATTTTTGGAGACGACACGATCTTTTCCGAAGATTCCCGAAGAAGTCCGAAGTCTTCCGAAGAAGTCCGAAGTCTTCCGAAGAAGTCCGAAGTCTTCCGAAGTCTGCCGAAGGCGAAGTTATCGAGAAAACGCTTATCCACAAAATCAGAGATGGCGAGGAAGGTATTGTCATTTATTCATTTTACACATGGTTTTCGTTCCTTACATGGGTCTGAGTTAACATAGTTTTGGAAATTGTGTCAAGCAAGACGGCAACAACTCACATTTTTCAATCAGGCGTGAGAAATTGGCCCACAAGCGTGAGCTGGCGTGAGATCGAAGTTTTCAACCCGCAGGCGTGAGAGTTGGCAGGTATATCAGTGCTACAATGTAAATGTAGATTTTCTTTTCAAATTGCCTTAGTTTGTTTTATTTGCTTAAAATAAATAATATTGAGATGAAAAGTCACTTAGGACCTTAAAAATCTTTTTATGAATAGCTACATAGAATATGTATTATAGACAAAATTAAATTCAGTTTTTTAAACCAACTTCACTCAATTTCCTTTGCCTCCTATTAAGCTCAGTTCGTGAATAATATTACATGTATAGTGTAATGAGACAAAGGAAATAAATCTACCCAAATTCTTTAACCAGGGTAGATTTTATTAACCTGAATATTCTTTTAACCTACAAAATGCATGTCAAATAACCCATATAGTTCATACAGTGTACCTGTTCTATCATCTCTTGAAATGTAGTCAAGTAACCAAACATCCCTGTGTAAGATGAACCACCTATCTCTATCAAATATACTGAGGATCCCTGCTGCTTTCTGACAAAATAAATAAGATTAACAATTAATACAGTACTGCAACTGCTACAAGGTTTTAAGGAGATTTTGAGTTGGCCAGGGGAATCAGTTACATGTAATTATAGGTATATTCACTGGCTCCAGCATACTTAGCAAAAAAGGAAATTAGAAATCAAAATTATTTCTCTTGGGGTGGTGGGACAAAAAAACCTTAAGTTTACAATTTGTGGGTGGCCAATTATAAGAGCGAGTGTAGGGTTTTCTGATCTTTTGCCAGAAGTGCCTTAATTATCTCACCATGCAATGTTTATCATTATAAGAATGTTCCAGCTAAAAAAAGGTTTTTGTAGTCTTTTTAAGTCATTAAAGCCACTTACAAGTTTTCTGCCTTTTTCTGCATCATCTCTTTAAGGCCTGATTTATACTGAAGTTTTGGAACAACAACATGGCTTCCAACCATTTTTTTTTTAGAAAAAGATTTCCTTTACATCCAATATCCGTAGACTGCATCAACATGAACAACAATCAACAAAATGTTCTACAGTTTACTAGCTCCCAAGAGGGCGCTAATAGTTTAAAATTTAACAGAAATTGAAATTTACTTAACTCTCGCAGATAAACACAGTGGGAATCAGGACCAACTTTCCGGACTTTAAGGAAAGGTGTCCGTCATATTTAGGGAGCTTAATTGCAGAAAATGACTGAAAACAGCAAGGGAAGCAACCAACAGTGGGTGTCCTTCTTATATAGGTTTCGAAAAGTGCGCTCCAGTTGACAGTGCTAGAATACTTGCTCCTAGCGAAACACATAACAAAAAATGAATTCAACCCACTCAAGGCACAATATTTGGTGCAGTAGATTGCTGTTGTGTATTGTGGTAGTTCTGAGGTGGCTTCCATGTAGAGGAATGGGAAATTATAAATCTTTTAAATGTGGCTAAATGTAATTAGGTAGGCTAAGTTAAACACGAAACAATGCTGGCCAGCAGTTTTCCCCCATGGATCAGTATGTGGGGTGGCCAGGGGTTGCGTGCAGGGGCTCACATACATGTATTAACAGCCTGGCTTTTGATGTCATTCTGTGTTTGTTTTTCACTGCTGGGCAGTTTTCACTGAGTTTACTCCTTCCCTGCCAATCCCTCTTGGCATGGTAAGTCTTTTAGCCTCCAGTGATTTTCAGTGTGACAGTGCCTGGTGGTTCCCACTCACAGGTTATCGTGGATCGTGAGGGGACACAAATTGCTTTTACTGGATGTACAATCCCACGCAGAGATGTTTTCTTTGTGGGCAGCTAATCCCACTTAATCCCATTAATATGCCACGCTCCTCAAAAGTGCAAAAATTTTTTTGTTGTGTATTAGGTTTCAGTGCACATTTTTTCGCACCAGAATAAATTAGTTTGCGCGCAAAAGGCTTCTAAAAAATTTACAATGTTTGTCCCACTTTAAGTCCACCTTCTGGAGATATGCTGGCTTGCTAGCTGGAATACATTGCCGAAGTGAAGATCTGGAATCCTTTCCTCCTCGTTGTTTTTTTGCCACGACATTTGTTTATATTTGTAGTGAGAATGCAGTGCATATTGGTGGATTTTACTTCGTGTGGCTGGCTATTTATAAGAGAAGAGTGCCGGATTTCATCACTTTGTTCGCCTTTAATTTGTTGTCGAAAGCAAGGTAAAAGGACCGACAACTGTAAGGTAAGAATTAAAGTTTGTTTCCTGGTGAAAAATAGAGCATAGAACTCGTGAAACCTGTGAGTATTACCTATGTTATACCTAATGTTATGCAATAACTCCTCACTTTTTTGATGGGTAACACGGATAGAAACAAAAGTTTCTTTCGCAAAAAAAAAGTATAATTTAGTTATCGAGACCATTTGAGGACGATTTTTCGTTATATGCTTCATTACTTGGCTTATTCCGGCTACGTGCGAGGAGTTAGATGACAATGTTTGTGTGCTATGTAATTATGTTGATAATTTCTTGCAAGCTTTGCACCTTTGTATTGAAACTCATGAAAGCCAAACTTTTTTAACCCTAGCAAAACAGTCTTCTATTACGGAGAAATTTTTAACGTCTTTTGGGGCAAAATATAGTGTAACATTTAGGGAAAACAAAGCTTGATTTTTGTAAACTGTATGGGACTCTCCAGGATACTCACAGTTAAGGCAATTTGTGTCCCCTCATGCACTGCTCAATCGACTCTGCCTGTCTCGTGGCTCCACCTTCTTCAGGCATCATTCTCCATGCTCATCTATTGTTGATGGCTTCAATAAAATAATTAATGTCTGATTCGGTGGCAAAATAAGGGTGGTGGAATAGAAATTGGGAGTGTGAGAGCACACACCTTCCAACAAGGTGAATGTACCCCAGGTTTGAAGTGGAAAAGTGGAAGTAAATCCACACATTGTATTGAATTTGTTATTGGTTCTTCACCCTTGCTCCAGGAATGTTTTTCTGGTTCCCATAGCAATATATATGTGAGCTAATGTGGATAGGTTCAAACAGCAAGGGCATCAAGTAAAGGGGACCAATTTAAAAAGGTGTTCATTTCGTACATTGCAAGAAAATATACAGTGTAGCTGACCTAAGAGCTTCTAAGAAACAAATAACAATCCAAGCCAAGCTGTCTTGCTGCTATTGCAGTGGCTTTACAATGATTTGACTGCACTCCACCACATGTAAAAATGGTGTCACACTTATTGTTCAGTGCATCAGCCAGAAGAAACTCCAACTT
>CALNXI010001776.1:28185-39925 GCA_942486025.1 Porites evermanni
GCAAGCTATAGAACAGAGAATAATAATCCTGTGCTTAAAAAATGGTTTCAGTCACAAAAAAGACAAAATAAAAAAAATAACAATTCATTGCCAACTTTCTCAAGACAGAGGCCTTATGCGCAATGGACCTCAAAGAGGCAAGGTAGATAGTTAGGTTCTCAAGACAGACTTCATTGGAACAGCACCCATGCATCTTCAAGAGCAAATGACGTGACAGAAGAAATTGTATGATGCATTCTTGTTGTCTTCGCAGGATCCAAAACTGACTTTCTGGTTGGCAGTTTTTACTTAAGTATCTTACGGTAGTCGTAACAGAAGAAAAGGCTACTATACTGATGGAGCACCTTTGGCAAAATGACTCTGAAGTTTAATGATTATGCACTTATCAATGGTCATCCCAGAGGTGGGGGTGGGGGGTTAATTCTCCCTGGGGACATATGTGGGCATGGTCCTCTGGATTTGTTGACATTTGCTGCCAATTTTTAGCCCAGGATGGGGGATTGGATTGCTTTTGCAATTTTATAGCAGAATCCCTGAGGAAAAGACCCCAGCTGGGATTTGTTACAATGTATGCACCTCGCAGAATTGGCTGGGAAAGAGAATAACAAGAGAGGTATAGAGAATGTTGTCCTTTCCCATTCCTTGACTTACAAAAAAAGCTCAACTTCATCCCATGCAGTAGACAAGTGAAGGCTGAGGCCAGACTTCGAACTTTTCTTGAGACAAACCAAATTGTGATTTGTGTGGATCTTGATTGAGTTTGACAGCTGGGCCAATTGCAAAATTAACTAAGCATCTAACCATGGTGCAGCCAAACCACACCTCAAAGGTATCATTATATTAGGATACGATAAACGTCCAGATGATGACTCCTATCACCTTCCAAAGAAAAAAGGAATAAAGACCAACTCATCACAGGTTTAGAGGCTACCTCAAAAAATGAAGCTGGCAGGGATGAGAAACAGTTTGTTGTTATTTCTATTTTTTTTTCTCATTTCTTTTAACTTTGCCTTACAGTTGTACTACTCTTTAAAAAAGGCATTTTAAGTAAAACAAGACGCTGTGGTAGCGTATATTTGGGCGTCAATGTTCTAGGCGTGTGTTAAGTTTTTTTTTTATGTGTATTAGGGATATGTGAGTTTACTGAGTAATGCAGTAGCGTTGTATATTTTGAGGGTTGGTGGCTGTAGTTTGCTAATCAGTGAAACTTGTTTCTCGTAGAATTTAATATGAAGTACCAAAAGATAATTAATTTTGGAGGTAACAGTGAGTTAGAGCTGTAGGTGTTGCAGTGAGGTTGGTTATGTTGGTTATGAAGGGATAGTGTAGTTACAGTGTGTTGAAATGTAGTGGTGGTTATGAAAAGTCTTATCAATAGTCGAAAACATACTTGTACTTATTTTAAACATCGTTAGGCTTTCTCTTTAGGATCATTTTTCGTTTATTTTTGATAATATTTGTATGAAGAGAACATGAATAAGGCCAAAAAATCATTCAATAATATTATAGAGAAGGGGGTATGAACATAGAAAGTTTGTGCGTGTGCTCAGGGGCTTTGAAAAATCGGTGAGGTCAAGCAGAGGGCGTAAAATCTGGCTCGAGAACTATAAAGGGCCTGATTACATGAGCCGGGCTGGCTCGCTTTGCAGAGATCCTGGCACCTTAGTTAAACACAACAAAAATCAACTTTGCAATTATATGACAACCGAGCCAGCCTGGTTAGCTGGGATCCTGGTATTGTGATGCGCCTGGGATCCCGGGTGGCAATTTTCCAAGTAATCACGCTTGCCAGGCGGCCCGGCAAATGAACCAAGCGAGAAACAGGGCAGTGGGTAACACACTGTTCATGGGCATTGCTAACCTGGCTCATGTGATCAGGCCCTTACTGTGAGTTGTATTGTCATGCAGTTTGCACACGAATTTGCTTTGGAATTAGCCCGCTTTCGTGGTTCGTGTATGAGAGAATACGACTTGATCTTCTTAACCCAAGGGTTTTAAAAAGAAAACGCAGTTTGCACATGAATACGTTGGACTCTGCTCCTTTTACGGTTGGCGACATGTGAGATTTCAGATTTCCAATTTAAATTTTCATCCATGATTACTCCCAAGAAAACTGTTTCTCTTACCTGATCAATTTCTTGGCTATTAATAATTAGAAGTTGAATAGTTTGATTTGTACGCTTTTGGCATGGTTTAAATACAATGAATTTGGTTTTTTTCATGTTTAATGAAAGCCTG
This sequence comes from Porites evermanni, assembly GCA_942486025.1. NCBI lineage: Eukaryota > Metazoa > Cnidaria > Anthozoa > Scleractinia > Poritidae > Porites > Porites evermanni. The sequence goes on from CALNXI010001776.1 coordinate 30,424, forward strand.
TTAGCTCTAAACCATATTGACAACTTATTAAGCTCAGCATTCAGTAGATTAGTTGGGCAGTCTTTATCCTTGTGAGACACAAATACGTTTGTATCATTGGCAAATAATATCAATTGTAATATTGCTGACGTGTTGATTATATCGTTGATGTAGAGCAGAAAAAAACAAAGACCCTAGTATTGAACCTTGGGGAACGCCACACATGATATTAGCACGAGACGAAACATAACCATTGTATTCTACAAATTGAAGTCTGTTGGAAAAATAGCTCTTAATCCATTTCAGAGCCAAGCCACGTATACCACAGTGCTCAAGTTTATCAAATAAGATGGAATGATTGACTGTATTGAAAGCTTTCAAGAGATCTAAAAAGACACCAACCGATTATTCACCACGATCAATAGCAGATGAAATTTTTTCCTGCACATCAATCAAGCAAGTGTCATAGAGTGGTTTTTCCTAAAGCAGAACTGGTTATTACAGAGAGTATGTAAATTAGTTAAATAATCATAAGACAGGCCTATAGTTGGTGAATAGTAACTGGTCATCAGCTTTAAACAGTGGTACCGCACGAGCTATTTTCATTTGATCTGGTACAACACCATGAGCGATCGATAAATTTATAATGTGAGCCAGAGGTCCCGAAAGATTTGAATGGATTCCGCTTTCCCGGAAGCAAAAGATTGAGTAATGGTAATAATTTCATCCTCTGTTGTTAGGCTAAAAAAGATTGATTCTCGAAATGATCCAGATAGAAAATCTTTATGTGAAGAGGGAGAAGGCTGTATCTTGTTTGCGAGGTTGGGACCAATACTAGAGAAGTAGCTGCAAAACCTATTTGCTACTTCCACTGGATCGGAAATCTCCTGACCGTCTGACTTAAATATTGTATTTAATTGAGGCCTTGGCTTTTTTTCTATTTAAGACTTTGTTTAAAAATTTGCAGCTGCTCGCATGTGTATTTGATTTAGCATCTTCCAATTTCTTTTCATAATACCGACGCTTAGCCAAACGCAAGGTGTGATTCAATTTGTTCTTGTATCTTTTGTAGAGTGAAGAATTGTCAACTGTTGGAACTTGAAGATATTTTTTGTAAAGTTTATTCTTTGTTTTAATGGATTTAGGAAGAGCTTTTGTTAACCACCGTTTTTTAAAGCGCCTCTGCTTTCTAGTTGCCTTCTTGAGAGGGAAGCAATAATTGTTATAAATCTTTGTATACATTTCATGAAAGCGTTTGTACTGGCTCATCACAAACTTTAATCGAAGACCAATCAACAACTTCTCAAACGTTCAAAAAAGTCGTTCGCAAAAATATTATCTATTAACGTAGCAGTGTGTGAAGTAATTCTCGAGGGACGTGTAATCAAAGGAAAAAACACATTAGAGTACCTTCCATCTAGGAATTGGCCTGTGAGGTGATGATTTTGGTAGTTAATTAGATTAATATTTAAGTCCCCCATTACGAAGCATATTTTGTTTTCTCTAGAGATATTACCTAACAACTCATTGTTTGTATACAAGAAATCGTCAAGTCTGTGATTTGGCGGTCTGCAAACAATACCAACAATTACATTTTTTTCTCGAGGTCTTATTTATTTAATGAACAGCGATTCTGCAATATCAGCATTATGGAGGGACAAATCTTCTTGAAGCTTGAACTCTAGATCATTTGAAATATAAAGACCTACCCCACCTCCAGTTCTATTTTGCCTATACTTGTGAAGAAATTTGAAACCACTAATATCGACCGAATGAGAAGAATTGTTTAGCCAGGTCTCAGAAACTCCGATTACAGAAAATTTTATGTTTAAGCATGATAGATAGTCAGTCAGCTTTACTAAATTATGAGGAAGACTATACGAATATTAAGTTGTAGGAAAGAGAAATCGGCATCAGAATAATTTTCGCATCTGAGCATTTCGTTAAATTGATTTTCAATATTTGATAGTTTGTTTCACTCAGTGTACCTTGTTTTTCTAAAAAGGTTTGTTTTCTATTGCCGATTTGTTTGCTGTGTGTTATCTGTGGGTTGTATCTAACGAAGATAAATGTTGTGTTGTGATGCAGTGCGCGGCAGACATTTGCGTTGCTTGGCTTGTTTACTTGGAGTGTTTACGTTCGCACATATTTTGTGCCTATTGCAACTTTGAATCAAAACAAGCGAACTCGATTACTCTATTTGGGCGACACCCAAATAAAAAGGGTAAAGAAAAGAATTTTTACTACAATCGGGAAGTCCCTTGACAGGAGGCTTCATCTGAAGTCTTGGAACCAATAGGGGACAACAGAGGGGTACCGGTTACAAACCACTTTGTACAAATCATCAGGGGTTCCCTGCGGGTGAGCCCCTGAGATGCCCACTGGTACGGGTAAGTGCATTAGGCTGAGGAATTGAGTGAATCAAGTTCAGCCAGGAAATTAGGTGTTGGACTGCATAAAAATATTCAGTACTTAAAAGAACAATTCATATTTAAATAAGTTAACGGGTAATAAGCTTAACTGTACAGGGAGAAGGAAAACATCGGCACTTTGTTCGTGTACCGGAAACAGATGACATATTAAAAACAAAAACCATGAAATAATACCAAGCACATTTTTTCCTTAACAGAAAACGAAGAAGACCAAAGAGATCTTTTGTTTTACGTCATATGTGTCCAGTACACAAACTTTTAACCAAAAAATCATAAGGGCTAAGTTAGATTTAAATCCTATTTTGCGAGTGGTGGACAAGGTAAAAATAGGGGAAGTCAAAGCGAAACTTTAGGATGTTATATCAAAATTACTTACTTGAACAAAGAACTGTGGAATATCTTTCACGGAAGAAGCCCATTTTGGGGGCTCGTATGAGAACAACTGTGTCAGCATGTTTGAGCCTCGAGAAATATTTCTGTTCACTTTCAAATAAAATATGTTGCGTCATTTCTGAGTCCATACCAGATCCATATTTTGAAGACGAGGAAAAACGATGTTTCTGACGAGGGAAAACGATGCTTTTCAAAACATTGCGATCACAACGCGCGAAACGAGAACGGAAGAAATTTGACCGATTCTGTCAGCGGTTCTCCAACTACATTATATAAGACGCATCAAACCGAACAACATTACGACTGTAGACTGAGGACTGCGGACTGTGGACTATGGACAACGGATTCAGGTCCATACTTCTGTGAAAAAACTCTTCTGCCCATATAGAAATTCTTAAAAGGTTTTTATAGTTTGCAATCGCTTAAAGTGAAATTTCTAATTCTAGCTTTCTGCCCTAGACACCACCTTGCTGCGAGGCTTGGCCCCCAAGGTTGGGGAACAGGGGGGAATCTCCTTTGAAAGTCACAGGAATGTTCGTCGCCTTTCATAGGGGAAGAAGTTGTACGTTTTGAGTGTTCAATATTTTTAACCATTGGGGTACCGCCTATAGTTGTGCGTAAAGAAATATCTTAATCTAAACAATGGCTGTTAAACGGTGTTTAAGCATGAGCCACACCCAGCTAGATTACCAGCTAGATTACCAGCCTGCTTTTGGGTTTTATGCTAATTTTCCAACGAGCATCCTCATCTCAATTTCATGGTACTCCCCCGGGGTATTGCCCTGGATGGAATTTTACACGATCAGAACACGATATAGTCTTCGGCACCGTTTCAAGGATAGGCTTTCCATTCAGAAGGAGTTCTTCAAATTTCTTGTACAAATTACTTTAAAAATCGATGGAATTTTTTTGGCAATGAGCGAACATTGTAGATACTCTCGCGTCCCAAAGGACGGAAACCGCAGGGTCGGTTCGCCTACAAGTTGATTCGCCTACACTCGTGCAAATCGATTCGCCTACATGATCTGACGAATCGTCTCTGTTATTCGTTGTCCATGTATTACATTTAATTCTGTTCGTAGAAGAATATACATGTGGAGGCCACGTGGGGTTAGACAGCTATTGACCAATCTGCAAAGTGGGAGTTCACCTTTTTTATTATTATTATTTTTACACCCGGTCTTGTAGTGATCGGTTTTCTTAATTGTCTTAATCTTCATAATTTGTGTTTGTTTTATTCAGCAAGGTAAAGGATCGCTGATGTCTCCCCAATAAAAATCCTGCTTTGCTGTTTCTCTAGTCTGGAGTTCAAGCTTGTCATCAAAGAAGCCATTTTACCGTCATAGAAATCAAATACCCCACCTAAAAAATTATAACTTCACAAGAACAATTTAATCAAACTGAATAACGCACGTATAAGCAGTGAGGGAACTTGCGAATAGGCCTTTCCCGATTGCGCTGAGCACCTTTTGAAAACTTTTTTGAGTTTGGAGCACTTTTTCGCACTTTGGGCAACATTTGAGCAATATTTCACATTTCGAGCAACATATGTCTTCTAAAACATTTGAAAGCGAAAACTGTGTGTCGCTCGCAACGAGAATCGTGTTCCAGGTCATAAATTTGAATAATTTATGATGTTGTCAAGAATAAAAGACCGTTGTCATGGAAAGGCACGTGGACTTATCCTCACTGAGCGTGAGTACAGAAGTTTCTGATTGGCTGATGTATCATGCGTGTGTCATCTTAAATTTCTAAATCATCTGATGCTAGCACTGCTGAATTTATTTACAATTCGTAACCGGCTTTAGTTTTTTAAAAATATTATTGTTCTATATTCTATCAACCTTTCGTAACAACCTGTCGAATAACACTGCGCAAAATAGATTGTTAATTACTTCAGTAAAAATTGACATATTTACGAAAAGCTTAGAGGTAACCGTTCACAACTTTTAGCACTTTCTGAGCACTATCTTGAGATTTTGAGCACTTTTTGAGCACTTTTTAGCCATTTTTGCCAGCACTTTTTTAGGATTTTACGAGCGCAATCGGGAAAGGCCTACTTGCGAAAAACAAAGAATACCGATAAACCGAGGCAAAAGACGATTCGGATGTACCGGTGTCATGATTCCGCTCAGACGTGGCGTTCGAGGTCCGAATCGCGGCCCCTTCGCTTCTCTGACTCTCTCTTATTTTCTTTTGCAAACATATTGCAAGTCCTCGTTCGAAGACTGTAATTCACTGCCTAAAATCTTGCAAAGAGTTCCTCGCAAATCCTATTGGGCGCGCTTTATAAACCGCTATTCTATCGCTTGTTTTGACGAATTCAGCGCAGATATATCAAGCAAAGAATTGAGTTCGTCTAGGATAACAGTGGACGGCTTTCTTCGGGGAAGAAGTTATAAGAAATCTTCGCTTTCCCAAAATCTGATCTTGGAAAAACCCGCGTAAAATTGTCCTGGTTTCCTTTTCCACTCTTTGTTTCTTGGCTCTTGAAAAACAAGAGGGTACTCTGACGTCACTCTGACGTCACAAAAGCGCTCTCGCACTGACTGTATCAGACGGGAGAGGAAGAGAAACGAAGGGGCAGCGATCGACCTCGGACATCTGATGAGAATCAGGCTAGCGCAGATGGACAATTAGCTGATTGGGGTTTCTGTTGTTCGAAACTTTTAATTATAATGCTTGAAAGACATTTGATTATGTCATAAAGCTGGGACTATGTCATTTCCAATCCCTCTCTTTGCTTACGGTTAATTGCGAGAAACTGGCAAATCTTAGAATTTATAATTAGCTGGCCTTTTGCTTTGGTCACTGTATTTATGTCCATTCCCTCTCTAAGACTAACCTGCAATTAGGCGGTCATTCCTTTCTTGTCCTTTCAAAGACGAGTGGAAAAGGAAAAATTCGCGGACGTTGTCGCTTTCCCGGAAGTAAAAACATCTCTCAATCCCTTAGAGACATTTTTCAGATCATTGCAATCCCATTCTAGCAGTCACAACTGGGGAAAGTATGAGAATTCCCGGTTCAACTCCAACGCTTCCGGTTATATAGAACTAGAAAATGCAGTCACGCGAAACAAGCCGTGCACACGAAATCAAGTCGCCTCTGAATGAGTGAAAAAAAAATTCATTAGGAGGTTGAGTAGAATTACATTTTCCGATTATATCATATATCCTAAGCTTTAATTATAGTTATAGATATGAAATAAATCTTATCCGGATAATGTACGCAGCTAATTCATCGATCCTGTACAGCAAGGAAAAAACTGGCCGGATACTGGGCACCTGACATCAATACTTAGTTTGTGTTTCTGGCCTCCTTTATTCCAAACAAATTGAATATCAGAATTAATAAATTTCCTGAGAACCTTACTTCTTTAAGAGCAACTGTCTGTAAAAATCGAGCAAAATCGAAATTTCGCGACCACAGTCAAAATATCGTTTTCGCTCATATCTTGTCCATAGTAAGGTATTAGCAAGTAACTAAACGTGGTGTAGTTTGTTTTTGAAAAGACCGTTTCGATTGGGAGAAAATCGACAAAATCAATTTTCGAGGTCAGTGACTTGAAAACAATCAAAAATTGAGGCAAAATGAGGCGTTGTCAAAACTTCGCTCGCCAGCCAAATGGAAGCAAGCGGGGTAAAACATTCACCAATAAATCAACTTGTATAGGGTTTTACTGCTAGTTTGGTGGTGATTTCTTATCTTAGCGATAATCTGGAAGATAAACAATTTTATTTTAGTTTGGATACTTTTTCAACTGATCGAAGTTTAGATTTAGGCTGTAACTTGCGTTTTAAATTATAGGCATGTGCTACACCTTGGTTTTACCTGAAACTATAGCTATAAAATGCGTGTATATTAGGGTCATTCATTTTTTCTGAAAGTTGAAAAATGAAAAATTGAAAACCTAGGTTCAATTTTCATTTTTTTTTAAATTAAAAAGTGAAAAATAAAAATTGACAATTGATTTTCAATTTTCATTTTTCTCTAAATATATAAAAATGAAAAAGAAAATCGGCGTTCAATTTTTACATTTTTAGAAATTGAAAAATGACAAATGACAAATGAACATCTATGTTCAATTTTTATTTTTTTCTGAACATAGAAAAATGAAAAAAGAAAATCTGTGTCAAATTTTAATTTTTTCAGAAAAATGAAAAATGAAAATCTGTGGCCAATTTTCATTTTTTTTTTTTTGGACTCATAACGGAAATGAAACTAACCCGGAAATAAAGATACAATAGATTACCGTGCAATTGCTGTCATCAGCTTCGATCTTGTTCGATCGAGTGTTTCTGTTGCAATGCAGGAAGATTACATTATTTTTTTCTTAGGAGAAGGAGAACGAGGAGTAGAAAGACGAGTGAAAAAAATGCCGGTGACAGCGGAGATGGGCTCAAATGTTTGGAGTAAGTCATACCGCAGATTATTGTAATTGAGCTGATGTTAGTTTCCAAGTGTTTTTGCGGGGAATGCATGTGACAGCTATGGAAGAACTTCAAAGGCTGATGATGCGGGACCTCTAACATCAGCTACAGGCGAATTTCCCATTAGCGATCACCCAAAATGCAAAGGTTTGGTGGTCGCTTACGGGAGGTCTTCGCTTACGAGGGTCGGACCGCAAGGGCGAAATTTTTAAGTCAACCTAGGATGGGTTGGTATATTTATTCTAAAAAAACAAGGAAAGTTACTTTCCCTTCCCAATTACTGGTAGCTTTATTGGCACAATAATTAGCTATTCTATGTGATAGTGCACTCAATTAGATGACGCTATAAATTGGTGGTTAAAAAATTTTACTTGTGTACGTGACTTCTTTACAGAAATGTCCCTGAAACGTCTGACGAACAAAAACGTAACTTCTTAAACTGAAACCTGGAAATCTGAGTCTTTTTCTTAAGGGTAACTATGGTTAATATTGTAGTTATAGATCGAACTAAAAAAAACACAGTAATAGTCGTGTAGGCAATAATGGTCCGTGGGTCATTCGTCCATTTAATTTTCAATTCAAAATTAAAAATTGAAAATCGATGTCCATTTTTGATTTTCCATTTTTTTTTCTTCCTGTATAAGGGATAAACATGTTTCATAACTCTTTTTACCGTTTTCCCCTGTAAACAAAAATGAGAAAATAAACACACAGCTCTTATTTGCTACAATCAATATTAACACGGTTATCGAACCATGGATATTTTAGCTATTCGCGGGAAAATCGTTTCCGCAGTCATCTGTTAACTACAATGACGTGAATTTAGAAAAAAAAATAAAAATTGAATGTCGTGATCAATTTTCAATTATTGTTTTTGGACGAAGAATTGATCAATCGATCACGCTCTAAGTGACAAAAGTACCAAGAGGGGAGGAACCAAGTGCAGAAGTGTCCAGTAGGGGAGGGGAGGGAAGAGGGGAAGGGACTGAGGTGGGGGAGTAAGGGCCTTGTACTTGTCCAAGCTACATGCTACCCGACCAAAGACGCCATCTTGAATTGCAAATAGAACACTATGGGGACGGGGGTCGGGGTTGAGTTCTCTCTTTGTTGAACCGCCGCTGTAACATCAAAACTAAGAAATTCCCAACCTTGAGTAAAACACATCAAGAACTTAATATGATATATTTTAACTGTCTTTGAGATGGACACCTTTGGGAGACATCTCTAAGTTGCCAATTTAAAAAGTGTCTTTCCGATTGAAAGTTGATTAGTTAAGAGGGAGTAGCCTGTGTACAGACGTCCCCCCCCCTCCCCCAGAAAAAAATTCAATTTTTGTTCTTAGGTAGGGGGGACGTCTGCACACAGGCTAAGAGGGAGTTGACAGAGAGCGTATGCTTTTGGTGTCATCAATTTGCAACGTCATAGTTATTGCATTTTGGCTGAGACTTCCAGACTTTGCCTAAAGAAAAGGTAAGGTTTTACTCCTACTGTGATGGTGAAATTTAAATGTATTAGACATATATCAGTCTGCCAATGGTGATCAATGTTGATTTGGAATAGAATGAGGATTTCATCTCCACTCTTAGGGGCGTAGTCCCTTATTTGGCCTAGAAGGGTACGTGGCGCTGAACAGGGTGTAGTATCCAGGTCTTGAGTCTTAAACAGGTTATACAATTTAACTATTTAGCGCCTTGAACAGGGTGTCTTTATGGACCGGTAGCCTTGAAAAGATTGTGAAGGTTGATGATGAAGGGTTTACGTGTGGTACCAACAACGTTTCTCCGAATAATATCCATTCATGATGTTACTTTATGAAAAATTTCTTAATTCAACCATTTTTTTCCCACAGGAAAAAAAATAAGAATTTCAACCAAAAATACCCACCCGAGCAACAACTTGTTTCGTGTAGTGTTCCAGCTCTTCGTTTGACAGCCGATTTTGCGCGTGAATTCCATTTTTAAGGCAAAACCTTCTAACGGACCGCGAACTTAAGCCCCTCTTTCCAGCAGGATATGCTTCTTGTAGCATCAAACTGACTTGTGAATGTGTTTTTCCCCGCGTCACAACAAGATCTCTCACGAAATCAACGTTTAAGACGTCCATATTTAGGCTGTAACAGCACTCCAAAGTTGTATTTCCCGCTTCTTTCCTAAGGCTAGTTCCCAGGTCGTATCCGACATTAAAGATGGCGGACAAATGCAAATTGCAATCCCGTCTCCCTTCTACCCCCCCCCCCCCCCCCCCCCCCCCCCCCCCCCCCCCCCCCCC
>CALNXI010001776.1:52390-71142 GCA_942486025.1 Porites evermanni
ATATTAACCCATTCGCTCCTAGAGATTTTGCCGAAAAACGTGTTTTAAAGCTAGTCGTTCTAGTCCACTTGCTGGGCATTTAGTATGCTTCGTTTTGGTGGGAAGAGTTTTTAGGAAAGCTTTTAGGATCTTAAGATTAGGTGACAGGAAAGGTAGGTGAGCAATGGAACAAGATTTTCATGGAGATTTTCAGGTCGATGTCACATGGTTTTGTTCTTCTTTCTCCGGTGTCCTTGACTGAATTGTGCTCATTCTGGTATGGTTTAAAAGATCTCTTCACTCTACACAAGTAAGTAGACAGAGTTGACCTTGACCGTTAAAAATGATGACGTCACAAAGGGTAGAAAGGACGTGGATCCGCACGGGCGGTTACGGGCCGTTCAGGGGCGAATGGGTTAATCAAAAAACCTAAAAATGACCTTTTACCAACTTTTTCACCTGATTTTACGTGAAATAGACAGATTTGGTTGTTTTATGCTGAAAAGTGGATTTTTTAAAAAAAGCTTGGTACTTTGCTTAAATAGATCAGTAATTTATGTAAACCAGTAATAATAATTGGAAATCAGGGGAGAGCATTCAATTGGATGGGAGGTGCTGGCCGGGTAGTGAGTGCCAGTAGTAACAGGTGCAATACTTGATGAGCTTGTAAGATTGAAAAATCAAACTCAAACATAATAAGCTTATCTCTACTTAAAATGTGGTAAGTGTGCTTTCGTCTCACATCTTCCATAAAACACAATTATAAACATTCTAGATAAAGAATTTCATGCTGACTGCTTTACACAAATAATACAATTGGTGTGTATTTTGGGTTTTCATTCTGGATGTTTACAAAGTTTCAAAAATTGTGCCTTCTTTCAAAATTGGGTAGCGAAGAGCAAGACCTCCACTTGAACCTGTACAAATACACAAAAACAGTACAAACCTTCTTGGTACATCCACCCTCAATAATCAGTATTGTGTTAACTCGTTTCAACAGACTCAGCTCATGCCATCTTTTGTTCATAAGAAGCGAGTAGAGAAAGCAGAACTTGACACGCACATCAAGCTCGGTGTTTTCCATTCCTAAGTTCTTTCCAGACACGGCATTCATGATCTCTATGAAAAAAGGCACATTACTTTTCATTTCTGTCCAAACGCGATCAAAATCAAATTCCTTCAAAGTCTCGAAGCTGTTCCTGTTGCTATATAAAACCGAGCCATCGGAGCGTCTGCATAACGTTTGACAAGCTGCGGCTATTTCATCTTCGATGGCCAATTTTAGGACTGCAATCACACTTGGGCAACGTTGCTCTATGACAACGGCAATGACGGCTGGTTGTGTGTTTGCTACCCGAATGAATTCTTCAGTGCCACCATCGATGAGTTTGGAAGCGTCGAGCAGCGAAGGTGTTTCATCCTGAAGAACAGATGCTAGAGGCAAAAACGTTGGATTAGCCTCTTTCATGGGTTCTCGTTGTATGGCTTGAGCTGGAGCCTCTCCGAAGTTGAGTTGCTTGGGGTAGCTTTCCGCGAAACGACGGANACTTTTCATTTCTGTCCAAACGCGATCAAAATCAAATTCCTTCAAAGTCTCGAAGCTGTTCCTGTTGCTATATAAAACCGAGCCATCGGAGCGTCTGCATAACGTTTGACAAGCTGCGGCTATTTCATCTTCGATGGCCAATTTTAGGACTGCAATCACACTTGGGCAACGTTGCTCTATGACAACGGCAATGACGGCTGGTTGTGTGTTTGCTACCCGAATGAATTCTTCAGTGCCACCATCGATGAGTTTGGAAGCGTCGAGCAGCGAAGGTGTTTCATCCTGAAGAACAGATGCTAGAGGCAAAAACGTTGGATTAGCCTCTTTCATGGGTTCTCGTTGTATGGCTTGAGCTGGAGCCTCTCCGAAGTTGAGTTGCTTGGGGTAGCTTTCCGCGAAACGACGGAGCTCGCTGGTTGAGCGCTTTGAAGGCGGCTTGCACGATGGGGAGACAAAGTAACAAAGTAACAAAGAGAACGACTAAGAAGCGTGATTTCTCACAATTTTCAGTTGAAAGATTTAATAGTGAAACAGAAGACAACTATATAGATAGTGACATAATCATGGCCAAACATATAAAATATTAACATACAACTCTTCTCTCTATATATACTTAGTACCTATCATCATAATTATTTCATTTTTTTTTTTTTGCGTTCTTTGATTAATTAGTTTTCCTTTTTTGACTGAATGTAGAACTATATTACTTATACGTTTCTCTCTTTAAATTCCTTTATAGGCAGACTTTTTCAATAATTGCATGATCTATAATAGCATCTTGCGTTGTTCAGACCACAATGTAGTTCATCATAATCAAATAAACCCAGCCCTTGCTTCTAAATTAAAATGTCCTATTTAACTGAATTGTGCGTAAATAATATTTTACTTTTAACCTAGAAGACTGTGAGCCGGGTACCATGTGCTTCCTTAAGTTTGCTTCGGACAGATTCACCAGCGTTTTTAGCAGACAACAAAAGAAAATCGATGGTGCTATTTACATGAAGTGCATCCACAAACAACTCAATACTTGACCCAAGGTCATTGAAACACAAATTCAACAATGTCAAAGTTGTGTTTACCTTTAGCATGGCAGCTAGTGATTCAGCACCAGAGGGTCCAATGTCATTGTAAGACAAATCCAACAGTGTCAGAGCCCTGTTTGTTTCAAGCGCAGTAGAAAGTGACCTCGCACCGGCAGAACCAACGTCATTGTAAGACAAATCCAAAAGTTTCAGAGTTGCGTTTGTTTCAAGTGCACCGGAAAGTGACTTAGCACCAGCCGGACCAAGATCATTGTGCGACAATTTCAAGTATTCCAGAGTTTTGTTTGTTTCAAGGGCGGTAACAAGTAAATCAGCATCAACTGGTCCGAGTTTGTTGGCGGTCAACACTAAATATGTCATAGTCGCGTTTGTTTTAAGGGCTACAGAAAGTGACTCAATACCAACAGGACCAATATTATTACCAGACAAATCCAAATTTGTCAGACTTGTGTTTGTTATTAGGGCGCTAGCAAAGGATTCAGCACCAGCAGGGCCAAGACAATTTCCAGACACAGTCAAATCTGTCAGTGTTGTGTTTGTTTTCAGTGCAGAAGCAAGATAATCAGCACCAGCAGGACCAAGGCCATTGTACGACAAATCCAAAATTGTAAGACTCGTGTTTCTTTCAAACGCTCTAGCAAGTGACTCAGCACCACTGGGGCCAAGTTCATTGTAAGACAAATTCAAATATGTCAGAGTTGCGTTAATTTCCAGCGCGGCAGCAAGTGATTCAGCAGCAGCAAGACGAAGATTATTGTAAGACAAATCTAAACCTGACAGAGTTGTGTTTGTTTCCAGCGCGGCACCAAAGACAACAGCAGTGGCATCGCCTATTTGTTGGTTTTTGAGATCAGCTTCTTTAACTTTCAGACATAACCCAAAAGTGCGTGCCAGTTCCAAGTGAGAATTAGAACTCCCCTTTTCACATTCTTTAATGCATTCCAGCGCAACAGGTAAGTAATATTCTATCAATTCCTCCTCCTCCATTGCGTTGACCTCATTCGTTATGCTGTTAATAAGGGATGCTACACTTTCTTCAGATCGCACTGCTAGCAGGCCAGAGGCAAATTGTAATACTTGCCTCAGTTCTACAAAATATCTCATGTCAGCAACTACTTCTTCAGGACTGATTTCCTTGCTGACAAGCTGGCAACAAAGGTAATGTCCTGCGAAGAACTCTTGGAAACTCTTATGCGTAAAGCCGTAACACAAACACGGTCTTCGCTTGCTGCTTCCTGGTTGAACTGACAGGAATCCGAATCCAGGTAAGTCGCTATATCCACTTCCAAGGCGTTTGTTATCGAAATACATGTTGTTTTCACGGAGACCGTTTAACGCTATCGAGCCAAGGTGTTTCAACTGATCTTCGTAGATTTCAATCGGGTCCTCATCGTCTACTGTTAGACCTTTCTTTTTCCTGTATCTTCTTAAAACACATTGTACTATTTCTGAGTACAACTGAGTTATTCTTTCAGGTAAAATTCCATCAAAATCTTCACAAAGAAGGCAAAGAAGTGCAGTATGTAAAGGGTTTGCTATCATATGTTGGAGGCTTGTGTCTTCTAAAAGTCTGTGAAAGAGCGCTTCGACAAGCTCTTCCTTTCCACTAAAGAATTTCAGTATGAATTGTATGGCATCTCCTGGAGTAAATCCTTTAATCTCCAGCAGCGTATCACAGACGTTTCTCACAGGTATCCCAGCCTCCTGCCGAGCTGTAACCACAAGGTGACATAGGGGAAGCATTTTTCCTTGTATGATTTCGGTAAACTCCGGCAGTCTGCCTGTAGGTAACTCATCCAATCCGTCAAGTATCAGAAGAATCTTTGATTGATTTTGGCGAATGAACTCAAATAATGTATCTCTTTCTTCTTTTTGGACTTCACGAGGCAAAAGCTGATCATCAATGGCTTCCCAAAGGTCAGAATTGCGCCCAACATCCCGGCATTTCAGCATGAGCACCAATTCAAATTTCGGAAAGCAGCCTTCTGCGCTGTGTTTCTTTGTGGCCCAGTCGTAAGCAACCTTATTGCAGTATGTCGTCTTTCCCATTCCAGGATTTCCTTCAATCAACACTTTTTTTGGTTGTTTGCATTCTTCGTGGGGTTTGAAGATTTCAGCCATTTCGACAACACTTTCTATTCCCGTTCCTCTGGCTTTTTTTCCTCTGCTGACCATAAGAAGCCGTGTATAAATATCATTAAGATGAAACTGAAAGTCTTCGCACCAAGGAAAGGGCGCGAGCCATCCCTCCAGACGTTCGTACTTTTGGCGAATGCTTTCAATATGCTTATCTATCAAAACAACTGGGATACAATAAATAATAACAATAAATTACCGTAAAATTCCGAAAATAAGCCCCAGAGCTTTTTTGAGGGGCTCATTTTTGGAGGGGCTTATCTACTGACTAGGGAAATTTGCGTTTCAAAATCGATAGGGCTAGCCTAATAGTTGGAAGTAAATTTACCGTTTTTGCTTTGTTTTACATTGTATTTGAGGGCAATTTTTCAAGTACAAGTCCCCGAGGGGGACTTATATTTGGAGGGGCGATTTAACGGAGGGCTTTTTCCGTTACCGGTTTTGGGGGCTTATACATAGAGGAGCTTATCTTCGGAATTTTACAGTACTGTAACATTACTATTGTCCTTAAATAATAATTAAATTTTCAGTATTGAAATCATTTTATCCTAAATAGCGCTTCTCGCCTTATCCCTATCCAGGATAGCTTTCTATTATTTCCTTCTCTTTCCAATTATCTTTATTTTTAAGGAAAGGTTTCACCCAAACACCTAGTGGCGCAGAGAATGACCATCACTAGGTGCTACAAAGACCAAGCATGGACCAAGACAATTACTCCCCGAAAAATAAGGTAGGGGCCCGCAGTGTGTTTCTTGTAACTTTGTCTTCTTTTATACCAAAATACGCTATTTTTACCACCATATTTCAAACCTGACCCAAAATTCGATACCCCATTTCAGACCAGACAGTTGCAGCAATCAGACGCTTCGATTTGCGTCAAAATCATAGAAATGCTCCAAATTAATCAGAGCGGACATCTCAAGCAATGAATAAAAACAAAGAGTAGGCATTCATAACCGTTTCCAGACCAAACAACACCCTATCTCAACCCTACGGTTAAATGTATGTCCAATTTCAGACCAAACGGTTTTAAAAGCGACACCTGACCTTATGGTAACAGGATCAGAACCACTTGAAATTTTCGTTGAATTCAAATGGTTCTAAAGGCACTCTCACAATTTTTTAAACCTGGCAAAAGGTTGTATCAAACACGCTTATCACAATTCGACGACTAAACAATGTTGGTCACAGAACCTGTTTTTCACTCTTTAGCACTTACAGCTACAAGTAAGGGTGTTTAAACAGGTTCCAATGTTACCATGGTAACCTGTTATTTTTTTATCCTAAGACAATGACCGTCAGCACGGGATTGAGCATTTGTTTGACACGGGATTAGTACTCTCCCTACAAGAGCCTTCATAGGACAACTTTTTTACCGTTCGAGAATAACGAGGATTAAACTGGCCAGTACTATTTGTAACTAGCCTGTCTACGAGAAGATTGGTAGAGCTCAAAATGACCTTTGGATGCTTTTTTCCCTCTTTCTTTTCTATCCAACTTTCCCATGATCTTTTCCATTTCTTTTCTGATCTGCTCGAGATTGTCTTTCACTTCAGCTGAAAAAAAAAGAGAAAAAACTCAAACTTTTGTACTATGTAGTGAAGAGGACAACCCATGGCTTTTGCAACTCCGTTAACTGGCATGAAGAAGAGAATATAAGAGTCGGTGACTGTTAATATCGTGAACGCTGACAAGGATCAAGAAATATAAATTCTGATAATACCAGGAGCCTTTTACCCTGTTAATACTGATAAAAAACATTTTAAAGAAATACGTGCCAAAAAATATATATCATCTTTCCACAAATAAATAGTTTTCCAGAAAAGGAGACAAAACGAAAATACCGTGGTTTTTTTTGCCCTATATTGGTGATGCACAAAAATCACCGTAAAATTAACAAAGTTTGTTGTGCTTGTACTGAAGTAAAACGCACCGCTAGAAAACGAGGATACTTTCATTTAAAAGTCTACCTGGAGTTATGAAAACCGCGTTAGCAAACATTTTGTAATTTTTCTCAACTTCCGCTGTCTAATAGCTTCTTTACTATGTTGTTTGCTTATGTCGTTTTCTTTTGCTTGTTTTGTGGTTAGGGATTTGTGTAGAAGTGGAATTAGACAGAATTACTATCTTACCCCCCCCCCCCCCCCGTATTTTCCCTACCCACAATTCTTTCTTTTAAAACAGGTGACAGTTATTTGAAAACAGCCCGCGCCCAAAGCTGGTTTCGGGGCTGCTTAGCGCAGTTTTTTTTTAGATCGGAAAGACACACCTCCGAACCCCCGTCACACCCAGATCCCGTTTGCCGCCTTCTGCTCGCAAAAAAAAAACAAAAGCGTGCCCACAAACAACTACGTTATACAACTGTTTTTCAATTTTTTCAACCTCCGCTTTGTATAAGGTTTTCTATTGTGTTTTTTTTTTTTGTTTTTTTTTTTTTGTTTTTTTGTGGGTTGGGGTTTGGGTAGAAGTGGGAATAGACAGAATTTCTATTTTCCCCCCCCCCCCCCCTCCGTATTTTCCCTACCCACAATTCTTTCTTTTAACACAGGTGACAGTTATTTGAAATCAGCGCGCGCCCAAAGCTGGTTTCGGTGCTGCTTAGCGCAGTTTTGTTTTCTATATTGGTCACCTTGAGAAACGTTTCCCGGAGAGCATCATAAAAAGCTCTGAGATGGGACAAAGTTATTACGATTCGCAGAGTCTGCATAGTCCAATATCGTATTTCAGTATATACACAATCAGTGATCTTGGTGAATTAAGCAATCTGATTGGTTCGTTATCTCGGACTATTCAACAATATTCACCTCCTAGCGAGTGGATAATGTGTGAGCTCGGTTTTTTCCCCATTTTTATAGAGAAAGATCTTTTAAAAGTCGACAAAATCCTAGGGCTGACTTTTTTTTGTCAGGCAAGAGAAGACTTCGACGGATTCAAAACGGCGTTTTTCCATTTACTGTAGTTGAGTTTTGTGGTCGATGGATTGTTTACAACTCCCGTTTATTCGCCCAGAAGAAGCCGTTTCGTGAGCTCAGCGTATCCTAAAAAGAAAAATTTGGCTCAAAAACGAAGTTTATTTAAGACAAACAAATTTGAAAGCAAAAGTTTGCAGAAATTGTACGTTTCAAGTATATAGGAGAAAGAATGCTACATGAAGACGAAGTCTTACCTCGAGGAACCGAATCGCCATTTTTTTCTGCACTTCATGCGAAGAACGACACAACAAACATTTTCGGCTGTAAACTTGGCGAGTCAACAGAAAACAACAAAGCTCTTCTTTTCTTCTCAGGTAAGGAAACAATTCAAACTTTTAGCGGTTCCATTTAAGTCATTACGCTGTTGTTTGCGAAGTGATAAGCTTGTGAATTGCCATGTTTGAAAATTTNAAACTTGGCGAGTCAACAGAAAACAACAAAGCTCTTCTTTTCTTCTCAGGTAAGGAAACAATTCAAACTTTTAGCGGTTCCATTTAAGTCATTACGCTGTTGTTTGCGAAGTGATAAGCTTGTGAATTGCCATGTTTGAAAATTTTACAAAGATCTATTTTTAAACTTTCGCGTGTCTAGCTCACCTGATCTGTCAATCAAATCGTACTTTTTAATGGTTTCCTCTCTGATTTTGCTGAGATCACTTCGTGTGATTATACTAAAACAATTATTCTTTTCAATCTCCGTGAATAGTGGCTTTAGAAATATTTACCTCGCCACTTCGTGACTCGGTAAATATGTAGCCACTATTCACCTCGATTTCAAAGAATAATTGTTAAATATTCTCTTTCCATTTGGCTAAACGGATCAATCACCCTGATCCGGGCTGAGACAGAAAGGTACGATATTGTTCACTTTTCTAAGATGACCACTAAGCCTTTGGCTTCGGGAATAGGCTCTTAGCAGTCAAATGAATTAGGTGAGAGCAAACTCGCAAGTAAACTTTGACCCAGGCCAAGGCTACATCCGGGAACTTGAATAAGACGAGTGCAAGAGAAAAATACAGAGGTGTTTATCTGGCAATAGGCTGAGTTTTTGCGAGTTATTCGATGATATTTCGCTTATGTTAAACGTGACAAGATTGTGCGTGGTTGTGGATAGTCTTATCAGTGCCGCGAAAGTGTGTGATTGTGTGATTTCCGCATGGTGTTGACAGGTACGGGATGGCGTGGTTGAACTGCGGTTTCGCCAAAATTTTCTGTGCCAGCCATTTATATTTGTTCGTCGGTGTTTGTCTTAGCTGATTGTTCCTTGGAAAAGTAACTCTCGACTGAGGAAAATTGGATCTAGGTCTAGTTTCAGCGGGCTCTAATTGCATTGCACCAAAGGCCGGTTTTCGCAGATAAGAAGGTGATAATTTGTGCACTGTTTCATTCAGTTTGTTGTCTATTCCATGCGGAATTCTGTTGTTTATCGGACCGCGAAAAAAGTAGTGTTTTGCTAACTATTCCCAGTGCTCGCTCGGGTAACACTGGCCTTAATCCTGACGAATTAGTAGCGAGAGATCTATTTCAGGGGTGTGTGGGCGTTTCTCCCTCGGGAGTGGCTTTCTCTACATAAATAAACACGTGTGTAAGCAAATTTGTCCAGTTTGGCTGCAAAGATGAAAGGATTGTTTTTCCTGCTGTTCCGTATCTTTGCCGATGAACAACCTCTTCTGCCGGTCGTGGTTTTGTCTGCTTACATCTTCGGAACGCCACCTGCAGCTGTTCCTTCTCAGGCTGTCTAACAACGCTGTTGTTTCCGGATGTTGTTGCTTCTCCGCACAAGTGAAATTAATTTCTTGCAATTGTCCCTCTAGTTTGCTTCCACCACGTTTACTCGTCTCTTCTGTTGCCTTAGTAGTTTTCCCATGTCGATTATTATTATTATTATTATTATTATTATTATTATTTTATTTATTTATTTTTTACACGGTTGTGGCCGAGAGGAATTGTCTTCTGCTGGATTCATGTTTGGATAAATTTTATACAGTGCTCAAGTTTGGTTGCTTTGTTTTGTCCGGGTTGTTCCCTATTTGTGGTGTTTTTCAATTTTGGACTTCCGAGCTTTCGTCTAGAATTTGTGATCTTTTCATTCGTCATTCACTATGGACAACTCTCGCCTTGGCTGGTTTCAGTTCTAGGCTTAGACCGGTGTTTCCAGTCGGACAGCCTCCTCTACTTGGTTTTTAGTTTGTACTCTTACTGGTCCTTTGTTTTTCATCCGTCGGTGGACGTGTGCCATGTGCGTTTCGCCCTGTGTACATAGGGTTAAAGTAGGACTGGGAAGAAGAAGAAATGGAAGGGATAAGACTGGCTGGTTTGTTCGCGTATGGTTACCCATCCAGTTCCTAACCCCGTATAACATGGCTTAATCTAGGTGGCCTTAGCTAGGCTTACTGGATCTGATATGTTCTTTTTATTTGCCACGCGGTTCTTCGTCTGCCAAACAAAACAGTCGGAAAGGGGGAGCGGGACCGCCTGATCGCAGATTATTTCGTTATCAGCTAGTCGGTGTCAGCTTAGTTTGCCAATTTTTTTCTTTTCTTAATTTCCTTAAGTTTTATCAGTGTTGTGTGTCCTTTTACTTACCGCTCGGATTATTTATGTACCCCCTACTTTCGGGATGTTTTCATACCTTATATTTAAACGCAATTGCATGATAGGCGTAGAGCCGTCATAATGTCTGTTTAAACTGTTGTCAACACGTGGAATCAAAAAACCTTTTTTACTTCATTTTGATCACGAGATGTCGTCTTGTTGCCATTAAAGAAGTTCTGTTATTTTTTCTCTTGTTTCCTGTTTCTCGAAGTTGTTAGTCCCCCCTTGCGTACCAGTATTGCCGTGCCTTGGGTGCGGGTGTCTAATGCCTTTTATGCCTCTTTCAGGTTGCTAAGGCCGGCAATTCTGGTGGGCTTCCCTCGCTCTCCCTCTTAGTTTTCCCCTATTTCATGTCCGTGAATCATCTGTTTGGACACTTTTTGGGGCCTTTCTTGCAATTTACTGGTCATGCCTACTAGCGCAAGTGGGGGAGGGCAAGCCCACCAATTTTGTCGGCCTTGCTCCCTCGCCTGGTCGAGCCGAATTGCATGCTCATTCAGCTGTATATCTGTCGTCAGGTACCCGTCTTCCTTTTATTTGCATCCAGAGAACTTACCAACAGTTTAGCTCAATGGGAGGTCATTTCGGAAAAAGTTCTTCCCCATGAAGAGCCTGAGTGTTTAATACGAGATTAAGTCCGTGAAGATTTCCTTTCAAGGTAGATTCGAGGGGGAATGTACCTTACACCGATTCCCCCTGATCGGAGTTTGAGGAATTTGCTTCCGCTATTATACTACAACATGAGGAATTTCTGCAATTTGACTGGCTTTGAGCAGTGGTATTTCAGCTTGATTAGAAATACCTTCATGCGAAAGTTACAAACCTTTGGCGGGTAGTAGTATACTGTAAACAAATAATTATACATTGCGTAAATGGCTTGTGTGCAGTTTAAGGCAAGGTTTGAGAGGCGAAACCTCCTTATCTCGTCATGCTCATAACCGTTGAGCCTTTAGAATCGCAATTGCGCCACGACAGACGCTTTCTAATTTGTGAATCGAGGATATTTCGTGTATTACACCCTCCCCCTCGGATGGGAGGCTAGTGCCTATGCGTATCACACAACTGGTTTATTGGCCACTAGTTACATTATAATTCTTGGAGTTCACCCTATTCCTGATACAGTGATTGTCGTGCAGGCCAGGTTATGGTGCACAAGGCGCTAAACCCTCTAGAAAGTCGTCTTTCGCCCCTCCTTGTGCGTCGGTTGGTTGGTCTACCTTTCTAGCTGTACTCCCTTTCATTAGCGTTCGTCCTTGCGGGAGACTAGAAGCTCAAGATGAAGGGCTTAAGAGCGTCATTCATTCTGACTTAGGATACTGTGGATCTCGGAAGCTTGCAACGGCTCGCAGGCGAAACCACCTCGTTAAGCTTCCCGTAGGTCCATTAATGTTTCTGCTGTCCATCTCAGGGGTATTCTATATTAGAAATTTGTGGATATCTGGCAAGGTGTCCGCCTGCTTGAGGGGCATGTAATTAGAACTAACGGTCGTTTTTGTGATGTGTTGAATTCGGGATGGGGTGGTGTGATTCCCTGTTGATTGTGGAAATTCCATTGAAGTGCGTGTCAGTACTGGTCTGAGCGCCCCCACTTGCGAGCCTCTTGGCTAGTGTTAAGTCGTATCAGGCCTAGATACCAAGTTGATACCTATCTACGTGTACAGTCTACTGTTAGTTCGCACGTGGAAAAATCAAGGTGCGGGCAGCAGAGGAAAACTCTTTCCGTCGTCATCTAGTCATCTACCTTGCGAACTTTTTTTCGCGCTGTCCTTGGTGTATATTCCCTCAGGAGGTGATCTTATGGACGCCCCGCGGGGCTCTCTCCGCCAGTACTTGCATGCTGTTCCTTCGTGTTTAGAGTGACACCCTTTTTGCCGCTTGGACTTTTCTCACCTGGTCTACCAAAGAGTCCGCGATAGTTAATGTTTTTTCCTCAGACTTTCTATCCTTAAGACCTCGCTCAGTAAGTCTTTCCACCTTTGACTTTAGCTGGGATAGTGCTTCGGTTCCTTGCCTCCCAACCCTGTCCTTTTAATACCTCCTTACCCCCGTCGTTACCGGTGGCTTGTTATCTCGGGTGCGCTATTGATTTTTCTGTTGATTTTGTTCTGCTTTGTTGTGTAACAAATGTTCGTGTGCAGAACTACGACTGTTTTCTTTTCGCCAAATGTGTTAGCAAAACGTTTTCTTACTGATAACTCGGGTCACACTTTCCTCATAGATACCAGAATAATGGAGCCTCTGTCAGCAGAAAAAAACCTGGAAAAACACAACTTGACTGGAGGCTTAGAATTTAAATTTCCTGTCCTCTTTACGAGAGGACAAGAGTTTATCTTAGGCCTCACCAAAAGATGTTGTTAAATCTTTTTTATCAAAGTTGGCAAAGGCAAACAATACTGCGTAACAACTCATGTCAGTCCCTTGGTTGAGAATACGCAGACTTGTTCAGCTGTTACTGCTCTCGCACGGTAATTAGTCTGCTGGCACAGTGTTTTGAAATCCTGCGCCGCACTTGTTGGTCAAGCAGTAACTTAAATATTTATTACGTACAGTTACAGGCTAGAGGGCCTCTGTATATTATCGGGTCGAAACAATAGAAATAAGTCGTGTACCACTTAAGGTATAATCTGTTAGGTACCAGCTGTCTATGCCGAACGGTACTGAACATTAACACTCGAGAGCTTGGATTTTTCTCGCTTGGTTTTCTTCTGGTGACAGGGCTTTCGATCTTCCTATTATATAAACGCAGTTTAAGTGTTAGATGGCTCTTGCCTCCTGTTTCACAAATGCGCGGCTAAATGTTAAGAGAAATCTTGGAGTGAGGAATTTGCAGTCTATCGTCGACCTATGTAAATCAATGCAGCTGGACATTTCCTCTGGCTTTTTCAGTTTAACTTCCAGAATAACTTTATTTTCGATAGTCGAATCCTCGCTTGTACCGTGCGGGCGAGGCACGTTAAATATTTTTTAGTCCCCCTTGCAGTTCTCTGTGAGTGTTTTTGGGTCGGACACTCCGCCCTTCTCAGACTTAACGGGGTGTCTAAAGAAGGTCAAACGAAGCACATTCGTTAGAAATCTGCTGCGTTAGTCGAACACGCTCTGAATTTGCAAACCTCGAAAAACCCGGCCAACACTTCTTCCGATGCCTAATGGCTGGTAAATCTGTTCAAATTATTCGAGATGGTTCTTCTAACGCTTTTCTTGATGGCATCATTCTTGTAGTCATCAACTTAGAACCGAAACAGGTAGATGCGAAAAAATCCCTAGCAACGAAAGGATATGTTCCTTTTGTAACAGTAACAAAAGTGAAGATGAAAATCATTTCGTACTAGATTGTAAGGCCTACTCTAAGATCAGAGACGTATTTTTCTTCAAAAAACCTCAAATCTCTTTCACATGATACTTTAATAGCTCATCTAATGAATTCTTCTGATTATTTGATTAACTGTCAAGTAGTTATTATTTATCTCGCAATGATTTGAATTAAGAAGAAAATTGACTCATATCAATGAATAAATGAGATCTGTAATGTTTTGAAACGTTTTACATTAATTAGTTGAATTACTAATTAAATTTAGACTGTGGTAGCTTTTGCAATACTGTATTACATGTATGGTCCTGCAAATAAAGCTTTTGTTGCTGTGGCTGGCTTTAAGCCGACAATTTTGATGAGTGCTTGTGTTGTCGTTTTAGTTTCGGGATATGGGAGAGTTAGTTACGGGTGATGGGGTTGGAGAGGCCAGTGGAGACCTTTCGCTTCATCTAAGGCTGTCCTTCGCCTCCGAGCTAAGGACTCGCATGTCCCGTAACTCATCTCTTGAGTCCCAGGCCTATGTTATGCGAGCCTCCACTAGGAATAGATTACTATTCCCAGTGTACCCTCGCATAACAAAGGCCTGGGACTCAAGAGATGAGTTAAGGGACATGCGAGTCCGCAGGCGGGAAGGCGACCGGACTAGGCCAAGATAAGAGAAAAAATAGGGGGGGAGGGGGAGTTAAACAAACGAACCCCAAAGCAAAACAGGTGCAGACCCCCCCCCCCACCCCCACCCCACAAGGGGCTTCGACGGGCGCATGAATCCAATCCTTTCGCCCTTGCAGCCAAACTGGACAAATTTGCTTACACAAGTGTTCATTTATATAGAGAAAGCCACTCCCGAGGGAGAAACGCCCACACACTCCTGAAATAGATCTCTCGCTACTAATTCGTCAGAATTAAGGCCAGCGTTACGCGAGCGAGCACTGGGATTATTATTTAAGTTGTTATGTAAGCCATAACCAGGCACTCTTTCGCTGCAGCTCACTCAACTTAAAAATTTCTGGACTGAAATGACACCGGTTTGAAACTTCGCGAAGTCAGTTACTGAATAAATGTTCTAAAATTTGCGTCATTTTAAATTTGGACTCGTTGGAATGCTTATAGGGACCATTAACTTACTGCCCGGTGCCAGTTAAAGGCTTTTATTATTCATTGAAAATATTTCCCCAATTCTGATTGGCTAAAAGCACACGCATAATTCACCATAACCAGTTACTGACGACCAAATTTGGAAGAAGTTTGTGTTTAACGAGGAAATGACGTCAAAAATGCAGCCTTCTAAAGGTTAATGTACCGTTAAAGACGAAGACCTGGGGACGAGATTGAGTTGTCTTCGTTGTAAAAGCTGAAATGGCGGACACTTCACTCGTTTTAAAGGTCAAATGAACCAAAAAATTGAAATATTTTCTTTTGTCGCTTTACCTTCACCAAACACTAAAAAGAACCATCCTAAGTGAGATTTGGGTAAAGATTTTTCTTCCCAAGCCTTTATAGAAAGATAAAAGATCAAAATCCGAGCATTTCCGAAGACTTCACGAAAACGTTTCTGAAATGGCCGCGAGATAGACTGGAGACTACGTAACGTCAATGTTGGTCTTTCAGGGCGGAAAAACGTTCTGCGCAAGCTTCTGCGCATCCCTTATCGCCTGCGTTTGTTTGTCTCGTTCTGTGTGAGTTCTGACTGAGACTGAATGAAATACCCGAGTTGCGAACGTCTGCTCCTTGTAAAGGCTTTTTTGTCGTTGTTGTTGTTTTTTCTTCACCTGAAAATTACTTTGGATTCAGAACAATCAATGTTAGAGTAAAAACAGATCATTCCGTCAGTCTGAGGAGGAATAAAACGTTTTGAACATTTCCAAAGAGGTTTGTATTTTTCTGATAATTGTGCATTCGATTTGTGAATTGATTGTGTGTCCAGTGTTTCGCCTTCCATCGCCGGGCTGAATAAAAACCCGCCTGTATTCTGTTATTAGTAGTTACGGTTAGTTTTTTTACATGCCCAGATTTATTTACCTTTGCAGAACCAGCTTTATCCTTGGCTTTTTGTCAAAGAACCGTAATGCTAACGCTTACCACTTCTTCGGAACTATAGAAGGCTAGCAAGCTTATTCGAGAAGAACAGAGTACTTCGATCTCTTTTCTGTTGCTCAGGTAATAAGAGTCAGAGTTTTTTTTTCTTTTTTCATTTTTAATTTCGTAGTTTTGTTTTCTTTCTGTACGCAGATTTTCCTTTTCACTAGCTGCGAAGTAGCTGAGAACGACAACTGCCGGCAGTGACTTCAAAACAATTGACTCATTGCCCGTAAACAATTGCTGGAGCTGGATTTGACTGAACCGAGCAAAACAAACCCTTATGTGCAGTTTTCTTTACTTTCTAATTATTCAGTTTGCTGAGTTTAATTTGCTTGAATGAAGACCCTTGCATGGACCAGTTTTTAAAAATAGCTAAATGGTGAATCATGGCTTGGGTGCGAGCTTGCAACTGATCTTTTGCTTTTAAGATCTTTAGGTAGGCTATTTCGCACAGAAAATTCACTTCTTCATTGTCAGCGGGTATAAGAGCCTTAAGCCTTATGTTTTTTGAATGGAAATTTGTTGTTTTGCAACCTTATTGAAGCTTTTTTTAGTTCAGTTAAGCTAAATTTTATGCATGATGGAATTGTTCTTTGCTTGTCGCCTCTCTTTGCGAGCTTTAAGTGGCGTCTATGGTCNGATCTTTAGGTAGGCTATTTCGCACAGAAAATTCACTTCTTCATTGTCAGCGGGTATAAGAGCCTTAAGCCTTATGTTTTTTGAATGGAAATTTGTTGTTTTGCAACCTTATTGAAGCTTTTTTTAGTTCAGTTAAGCTAAATTTTATGCATGATGGAATTGTTCTTTGCTTGTCGCCTCTCTTTGCGAGCTTTAAGTGGCGTCTATGGTCCTTAAAGTGACCTCAGTCGGTAATTAAATCATATACATATATAACCGGAGAGAAGTTTTTGCAATAATGTAACTTCAACTTTGTTTGAAGGAAATCTTACTTGGTTTTTGACAGGTGTTATGCATGTTCAACTTGACAACACAAAGCAAACTTTGTCTGCGCGAAACGATCAAGTTTAAAAAACTGTAGTTGCTTTGAAACCGATTTTGGGGAAGATTTTACTAGATAAAGATTAACTCTTTTTCTGCCCACATATCAACGCCAAAACTTCTACATTGAGAGTATTCTTCGAGGAAATTAAATAAAGTTATAACCACAGCTTCCAACTTTTGAAGACAAATTTCTTGTTCTTTCTAGGTTTATGGCCACACAAACCACCACAATTTCTGCGCCAAGTCGACTCGAAAAACACTGTTTTGAATTTCCCGCTTTTTTTCACCTGACCAACATTGACGTCACAAGCTGTTTTTTCCCGATAATTTTTCCGACCGCTCTACGAAGGTAAGGGTCAAAAAACAACAATTTTTAATTGCGAATATCTCGGAGATGATTGCTTCAATTGAGCTGAAACTTCATACTATGTTTATTCAGTTCATATTAAAGATATTTCACTAGAATTGAACTAAAATAAAAAATGTCGAATTTTTGGTTCATTTGACCTTTAAGAGTAAGAACTACAGCTGGAACTAGGCGAAATAATGGCTAAAAACATAGCAAAAACAGCAACAAGACAACTCGGAGGGCGACATCAATCACGTGACCACCCTACACCGACCACCCGACCTTCCGTCCGTCCGCACAGGCATACCGATGTTTAATCTCGCACTTTCTAGCTAGTTTGGCAGCCTGCAACCTGATATTGTACATCCATGTTTTGATTAATTGACAGCTGTCAAAATAGTGTTTCTGCTGAACAGTATCGCCTGACCGTATCGCTGGCTCAGGTAACGACCCACCGAGTTCGAGTGTATTTTTGAAGTTATCCGCTGACAAGTTGCTACTTTTCAAATGATCGCAGGCTCAAGTTCAATTTTTTTAAAATGCATATGAAATAAGTCGTGTTCATGAGCCGCACTTTTAAAATTTTGATTTCGAACTGACCTCTGACGCGAAAATTCAACTGGCTTTTACATGCAGGGAAGGCAATCGCTTTTGACTTTTCTCACTGTCACGCGTTGATCACCTCTACGTCCAATTATTATGTTCTGACTGGTCAAATTTGTCAGGTGAGTTCATAAGGAAAATTTATGCAGCGTCTGGAAACTTGCTTACTGATAGCTGAAGCTGACAGAGTTTTGTGTCATCTTGTGATGTTTTAAACTGTCTTTTTCTACTGGATGTACAAAATGAAATACAGCTGCTATCAAGATTGTTCTGTAATTGATGGCTGGTTTGTTTATTGCACTTTTTGTTGACAAATGCACCGCCTGTCAAAGTCATTGGAAATCCGATTTCGGATGTTATCGTTTTCAAAAATGAGCTTACTCACTTGCCCTTGCTTGAGGCGTAAGAGGGTTGAAAAGTCTCAAGCGATTCAGGAACACTTGATGACCTTCAGAAGCAGCATCTCGACTGCTAAGCCTGAGCAATTATTGTCTTTGATGTTTTTTGTTTTGTTTTTTCGGTTTCCTGAAGTCGAGGGTATGGTTTATGCGGCTTAAGTTTGTACACGAGCAATGCTCTAACCTACAATAGTATCAGGTTTAAAAAGCCTTTAGACATTTTTTGACCGCAAATTCAAAGAAAAGGTTCCGAAGAATATTTAGTTATGATTTTGGCTGTAAACAGAGAGCTCTAAGCCATTTTCTTGCCTCGAGTTCATCTTGAAAACACCGGGAAGCCGGCTTAAAACATAAATAAGCTTATGCTTACCTGACTCATGATTTTCAGAAACACTTTACTCTCAATACTTGTCTTTGTGAACGAAAATTATTGTCTCTGTACATGTTTCACCGAATTATATTTATTTTATTGATTGTTAGTAGTCCCTCTCGCAATTTTTATCGCTGCACCGGTTGTTTCCAGTGGAACATAAACATCGCATGCAGGAATACTCCAAACGCCGCGCGTAAATATCACTCGCTTTTAAAGATTACACATAACAAAACCATAAACAGTTTTATAAATAAAGGGAAATAAATCCTGAACATAACAAATTCTCTATCACGCTGAAGCGTAAATGGTAACACTATTAATCGCACTGCAAATTCGGTGCCTGTCAAAAGTGAGAACCCCGCCGGCTG
>CALNXI010001776.1:79125-84125 GCA_942486025.1 Porites evermanni
TAGCTTATTTTTTAGTCTTTTTAGTTGGTGTTTATAGTTGCAGCTATAGTTTTCCCTCAATATTAAGAGCAAGTAGACAGATGCCATTCAGAATAACAACGAAAAACGTTTTTCAATTTACCTGAAGACGGAGAACGGTTGATTCAGCGAAAGAAAACCTCAAAGGCAAGTTGTTGAAAAACATAGAACATGATTTGTTTACGCGCGGGCAGATGGCAGCATACATGAACTCGTACCGATGACTCAACCGAAGGCAAATGGAAAATAATGTTTTTCTCAAACGTTAACCAAAATTTGATTTTATGCTAGAAAGGTCGGTTATAGGACACGATAGTCCCCGGTAGCAGCCAATTCACACGTTTTTCATTTACATATTGCATATTCCTTTGTATAAAGAGGAAGGCTAAAATACAAAAGTCAAGCGGAATTTTTTTCTTTTCGACAAGTTTCCTTTACCGAATATTACCAACAAATCTAGTGGCTTGTAAACCAGCCTTTTACACTTTTATACATTACTTCTGAGGTAAACAGTACTATGAGGCGCTGTTTTTATCATACACGGACCTCAGACAGAAGTGTTTTAATTCACAACTTTGCAAGACAAATTGCACTTATTCAATATTCAGGACGATCGAAGCACGCGCTTTCTTAGCTTTCCACAACAAATTATAGAATTGACCACATTATAAAAAGTTTTCATGAAGAGAATTGGAATTACATAATGTCGGGATCGGGACTGTTTAGTCCGAACGATCTGCTTCTATCTGGTATGCAGGGTAATGATAGGCCTTTAGCGAAAACGTTAAAAATGATTCCAAAATCACCTATAAGGTATACCTAGCCGGTTTCCACTTTTGACAAATTCCAAGGATTTTAGTGGGAGCTTTCGAGTGTTTAAATGAACATAAGTAGAGTTACGCGTCAACACAATAAAGAATTTATTATGCTTCCTTTTCATTTAATGGTTTTATCTGTTTCACTTAGCTTCTAAGCTTGTGTGTAATCTTTAAAGCGTTTGATACGCGCGGCATTTTGAGTTCTCCTGCGAGCGGTGTTCATGTACTAAAAACAAACGGCACAGCGATAAAAATTGCAAGAGAGACTACTAACAATCATTAAAAGAAATATAATTCGGTGAAACATTTACAGAGACAACAATTTTCATTCACGAAGTATTGAGATTAAAGTGTCTCTAAAAATCTTGAATCATAAAAGCATATAAGCTTAAGTTTAAGCTACTTGCAGATTTCTGTTTTAAGCCGACCTCCAGGTGTCTGCATGTTATTTTTCAAGATGAACTCGAGGCAAGTAACACGCTCAAAGCGTTCTTTTTACAGCCAGAATTATAACTTTTTTTCGCAACTTGTTTTTCTTTCTATTTGAGGTCAGAAAATGTCTAAAGGGTTTTCAAAGTTCTGTAAGCTTATATCACACCTGATAATAAGTCAGATCAATGTTTCAAATCTTACAAACGTGCATTAACTAGCCACATAAATTACGCATCATGAAATCAGAAATTAAAAAAAAAACAAACAAACATCAAATACAATCATATACTTAGGCTTACCACTCGAGATGCAGCTCCTGAAAGCCATCAAGTAAGGCCAGAATCGCGTGATCCTTTTAAACTCTCTTGCGCATCAAGAAAGGTGAAAAACGAAAACGATACCATCCGAAATTGGATTTCCGATTATTTTAACCTGAGATCAGGCTCAATTTTCGTTTCGCTTTGTAAATAACATTCCGGCGGACAAGGCGAAACAAAAACAGAGCCTGATACAAACCTTCTACGAAACGTCTGCCGCCTACTTTTTTGATTGATTGGCATTTGCTGAATCAGCCAACCAAAATTACTTCCAATGCTTGTTTTTTATACGTGGGAAAATTGCAGACTCGCTGACTTAAAAAATAGCTTTTACCTTTTAATTTTTTTAAACTAAAAATAAAACAGTCAACTCAATCACATTTAACTTCTTACGAGATTAAACGAGATCTCGAAGGTTATTCCGGTTGGCGTTGAAGGTAAAAAGTGTTCGAAAAGACGGCCACACGATGTTCTAGTTTTAATTGGCCAGGCGCGCTCGAATTTAAAATACTGAAATTTCTATTTTTCTATTGCCTGTATATTTTCCGCGGCAATTTTGCCCGATTTTCAGTACATAAATCTTTAAAAATCGTGGAGAAATAAATCGCGAACTTTTTCAAAGGATATATAAATTATCTCAGAACAAACTAAACGAGTTCTCAAGTGCATTTAATTTCGCTGATTTAGTCCCGCAATTTGCGAATTTACTAGAGAAACAAACATCTAAAAATATATATATTTTTATAAATCCAGTTAAATATTATCTGCCAATTTGGAAAGACGAAACGACACTACTAAAAATGCATGTTCAACACACTTTATAGTTCTCTTTAGTTGTGTTGTTGATTTACTGCAGGTTTTAAAAGCTCGCTAAATTTATTAATCGAAATTAACAAACATCAAACAGCCAACGAGCGAGGACACCAGTTTTCCTGGTTTATTTTTACGAAAAGCAAAGGCAAACAGTTTGTTACCTTAAGACTAGCACCACTAGCTTATAATAATGCCTACAAAAAGTTCCTTGAACAACGATGCGATATTTTTCGTCTAATACTTCACAGTTTGCGAATGAGGTTTCTCTCGCAGTGACTCTCCGTTTGCGTACCCCGTTCAGAGAAGTCATTCTCGGCTGAACTTTCAAACGAAACCAGTTTTAAGATGGACAGTATTTTGATTTGAACTCGTTTGTTAGCAAATCCAAAGGCACATTCTACACATTGTTCGCGGTCAACAACTTGCAGAGAGATTCAACTCTGCGGTACACTCACATTAGTTCCGCAAACAAGGACGCCCTTACAGCGGCATTTAGGTCTCGCCTGCTTGGAGATCAGATGGAAAAATGAGGAGGCGATTAATTCTACAAGAAACATGATAATAAATAATAATGAACTTTATCAAGGTGTTAGATCTGCTATAAACCCTTCCATTTGAATTTTTTTTTCTCAAATGATTAAGAATTTTGCAAAATAAAATTAAAAATTGAAGAAAATTGATATACGAGGTGTCAATTTTCACACCTAAGGTGCTATTTCTCTCGACAGCTAGGAATAACAAGAAAATCGGAACTGACTCATACTTAGTTTGTTCATTTACCTTTAAATTCCCGGCAGTAGACAGTAAATTTTTCCTGAGATATAGAAGTGGAATTTTTTTGTAATGGCCTGTAACTTTAGGTCGCCGCAAAAATTCCAAAATATTCCGGGAATTGCCGGGAATTCAATACATTTTCCCTTTAGATTATGTGAATAAACCTGGCAAGTTTCAGCGCGGTATTATAAATCCTCATCTTTTGACATCGATTTGTTTTTAGTGCGGTCCAACACAGCCGCAAAATGCCCTTAATTCGCCCTTAATTTTCGTCGCGCTGCGCTGTTTTCTTCGTCGCCATCTTGAATTCTTACGAGTAAACCGCTGTTCTTAATGTTTGTTGTGACACTGACCCGATTGTAGCACAGAAAGTGGCGAGAAAATACGAAAATCCTCGTTTCAACTTGTTGCGTGACGCGCTCTCAATATGGCGTCGTAAACAATGTTTTAGCCTTAGCAACGTGCTAATTTGCCTTATCTGTCATCGACCTTACAAGGATCTTATATCTGATGTGTCTGTAGGAGGCTTTTTACTGCCATAGAAATGATTTAGAAATATCACACAATCGTACTTAATTTGGGGAAGCAGAATGTAAGCGAATTTTGCTATAATTTGCCCTGGCTTACTTGAAACTCTTAACGCGTTATCGCGTGTCAGGTTGTGAAAATTGCAATATTTCTGTCAACAACGGAAAGTATCGCGTCGGATTTCAGCCCTGTGATTATACATATTTCCAAAAAAGCGCTCTTAGATACCAACTTTGGCCTTCGATTTCTCGGCTTATATTTAATGAAAATGCGTCATTTTTGGAGTTTGAGTTCAGGTTGAGAGTTTTTCAAATAAGCAGTTTTATAAGCATGATCATTTTTTTTACTTTATAGCAGCGCTAATACCTTAAAGTCTCATGTCTTATAGCTCAGGCACAGTGCCTTACTAATTGGCGAGACTAGTGATTTACTCGCTAAAGGTTTTTTCTACTTTTTGTTTGTTTCTGAATTGACTTAGTAGGTGTGTTAGCGACGACCAAAAATACCTCTTCGGTAACAGGCTATACGCGTGTATAAATACACGAAAATTCAAGGGCCTCCATTCCAGAGAAATTACATCATTGCCAGATATCGAAAAAGTTATTTACATGGCACGTCATTTCAATCCTCGCCGAAAATAAATTGCATGCTCATCACAAGACTCATTTGCATACAGTGAAAGTTTACAACACCCGACCATCGCAATTTTGCTAATTAAGATTCTTATTTTTTTCGACCACTCAGTGGTCACTTGCTCCAAAGTAATCAACGCTTTCAAGCGATAGAACTCGTGGACCGACACATTTCGGAAAAGCTCTAAATTTAATCTTTCCTAAGCTTTCTTCGCAAAACATGCGTGGCTTCAATTACGGCAACGATTCTTAGCCCCAGTTTCCACGGTGTCCGCAAGGTGCTACTGGCATAATGACCCCCATTTCTGACCCAAAAACGACAAAAATGCCCGGACGAGTACTTCCAGAAAAATTGGGTGGAGATGTGCAGCACGCTTGCTGAAACCCTTACCCTATTTCAGACCAAAATCTGTGATTTTTCCCTACCCTATTTCAGACGTGATCAAAGATTTGATACCCTAATTCAGAGCTGAAGCCCTGGAGCCCGGTGCGTGACCGGAGCGCGTGACAAGCTGTTACGGCACGTACACGGTAGTTGGCGTAAACATTAAAAAGGAAATGGTCGCCAAATGATGAAGAAGTAGCTAATTCTTCCAAAACACATACCCAATTCAAGACTAGAGGACACAAACCATACCCTATTTTTAGACCAAAATGGTCGAAACTGA
>CALNXI010001776.1:91625-99468 GCA_942486025.1 Porites evermanni
TTATTAAGGCCGGTTAAAAATCTATTCGATGACTGACCTTCAATTTCGGCTGCAAATGTTTCTAAAGTTCTCAGCTTACTGCTGATGCTTCCAATTTCACTTTTGATGCATTTGACATCATCTCGAATGGCATCTAAAAGAAAAAAAGATGAAGGAAAGGTTTCATTTACGTTTAACACTAACAATAATCCTTTAGTGAATTCGAACAGAACTCTGAAACGCTCAAATCTTGGTTGAAACATACGCCGTCCATGGATGCGACTAACAATTAAGGTGGCCGAACACAGTTTTGCGGGCGCTCAGTGGTAACTTGCGTGATGGCGCGTGTTTAAATTGGACAAACAAACACGGCGGCGAAAAAAGCAATGGTACACAGAAGACGATTTCTCAAAATCTACTCATCAAAATTTTATGATATTTGGCAGAATGTTTACTTTTTTCGTATTTTAAATAATGAGAACATTAAAAACAAGTTTAACAGACTATTTGATAATTAGAGTACAATTATATTATTGATTATCTAAAAACTCGTCTGTTAAAATTTGGTCAAATAAGTTTCAAATAGTAATGATTAATTATAGTAAGCTGTGGGCAAGTTTATATATATCTAATGAACTGCGCAAAAGTGAAATTTTAAGGTTGTATTCAATCGTTCATGTTTCCATGGAAACTATGAAAACGTCAAATTTTACCTGTTAATCAAAATGTTCCATCAGTATGTTTTTCACTTGCCGAGTTTTAGCTTGTGAGCTGCAACCTTTCTCTTGCCATGATTTGGCAAATGACATATACTCACAAACTGCAAAAACTGTGTTCAAACACCTTAAGCGTGCTAAAAACAGCTGGGATGTAGATGGATTTAATTTAGTACATATTGTCGAACTATACTTGAAGCATTGTTTGCAATAATATGCTTAATGAGTGCGTGTCCTTTCAGTGAGCATAATTGTATGGAAGATCCCTCTCACAAAGAAATATAAATATTTAGAGACTGACCGTCGTTTTCGACTGAGGACATTTCTAAATTCTCTAGCGTCTTACTGACGCTTCCTAATTCACTTTTGATGTCTTCGAGGTCATCTCGAATGGCACCTGAAAAAAGAAATCGTGGAACATGCACAAATGTAATAAATTTAAAATGTATACCATTCGTTTGAAAAGCATACGACAATTTTTGCGGTTGAATAAGAAAGAGCACATCTACAGCTGTCATGATGTTAGAAGGTTTGATTAAAATTCATCAGCCTGAGAAAAGAGTGGTGTTTGGACCCTTATACCTCGGTTAGCAGTACTGAAGCTTAATGATCTTAGATTACCCCACCTCCCAAAAACAAACGCACCGATTATTAGCAAAAACGTTATTTTGACCAACTCTCAGCCACCATTTCAACAGCTTCCACCAGACAATATCTTATTGGTTACACAGTTACATTATCCTTTTAAAAAGTATTATGTGGTGTGCAATAAGTTCGGCCAAGGCCCCTACTTATAACCAAGATGTTTCACAATATCTATTCACACCTTCCATCTTTTTAAGCTTGTCTTTTACGTTATCTTCGTCTTTCTTCCACTCCTTTAGCAGCTCTCGGTAATGTGTCTCCATGTCTGGATCTATAGTCTCAGTCTTAAGTTTTGTGATAGCAGCTGCATCTACACCCAGTACAACCAACGCGGCACTTACATCCTGCCAAAAGGAATTAAACGTAGGATCGTCCACAAACGCCTGGCTTGCATGCCCATAAACAGAGTTTCTATAGTGCTTCACTCTGGCTATGTTAGCCTCAACACTCGTGTCTGAAGCAGGTGGCAGACTGTCCCAGCCTGTGGCAGGAGCAGCCAGACCGCAGACGTTCCTCAGAAGCACCATGAGTAGCGTGATGTCAAAGTATTCTGATGTTACAGATGAAGGTGGAGAGGGATACAGCTTACCCCATTGTGTAGAATTGATGATTCTCTTTTTCTTAAGGGACTGCAGAGTTGAATGTTCTGCAGAACCAGCTTTCAATACATTAAACAGGTTTGCTGGGGGGTGGAATTTGTCAAAAGTATATCTTAAGGCCTTGGTACCTCCATCCACTAAAAGGCGACATAATCTTGCGTAATT
The DNA here is from genome assembly GCA_942486025.1 of Porites evermanni. NCBI lineage: Eukaryota > Metazoa > Cnidaria > Anthozoa > Scleractinia > Poritidae > Porites > Porites evermanni. The sequence continues at coordinate 93,730 of CALNXI010001776.1, forward strand.
AGTGGTCTCCTTGGTGGATGGAGCTAATGTTAGAGCAGAAGCCATCACAGTAGACCTGCAAGACATAATTTACACCCTTATAGTTATATGCCCTATTCCCACTAGTGCCTTAAGTTGGCATTTGTTCTCAGTTTGTAAAATCCTCACACATTAACAAACAACCATTTAAAAGTTTTTTTGAACAAGGGCTTTATATGAATTGTGACAATAAACTACTGGTACTAAGTATCTACGTAAATTACGCAAGCTTGCTAACGAGTTCTAAATACAATATTTGTTCTTTATATCACTTACCCCTGACCCTCACAGTATCACTGCTGGGAACCGTTTTTTAGAGAACCGCTGATCAGACCACTGGTCCTCAGATTTTAAATTGAAAATAATATTGAAAAGATATCACCAAGTGGAAAGGAATGTTGTTTGCATGAACATTAAAACAAACAAACAAACAAAATGAATCGCGGCTTTCTACTTATCACGAAACCTTAAACATTTGCTGGTGAATTAAGGCTTTCCGCTATTAAATCACCAACGCCAATTTTTTCCGAACTAAGAAACCTTGCTCTCAAATTCACGGACAAACGTCTTGGGACACAATTATTTGCACATGTATGGGGCTTTCATTAAATCGCACATTCCCAACCCCACAAACAAGGTTTGCTTAACCTTGTATCCAGAATTTTCCCGAGTTTCAATTCAGTTGTATGGGGGTGGGGGGGGGGGGGGGGGGGGGAAAAAATAAGAAGTTTTCAGTTTGTTTTACTTGTTTTTTTTTTTTTTTTTGTGGGGCCACGTGAGAATGTAGAAGAAGTTGAGCACTAGTGATCGTATCTCAACATGATGTGTTGTCGTGATTGTAGTAAAAAGGGGGGGGGGGGGGGGGGGGGGGGTGGAGAGAAATGCCAGATATTTTCACTGTTTTATCACTGTTTTTTCACTGTTTTATCTGGGCACCCAGGAAAATGTCGGAAAATTACGAATACTGCATCACTATCCCAAGAACGTTTGTTCAGGATTTGAGCTAAAAATGAGTAGAATTCGGACCAAGTTGACCTCTATGAATTCTCGATCTATCAGTAATATGGGTAAACATTAAACTCTAAGGCGAGCGGTGTGCGCAAACTGACAAAACCACACGGTTGCGCATGACTTTGTGAAAGTCGAAGGAGTAATTGCTTAACGATCGTTAACTAGTACATAAGTGCACAGCATTTCCAGTAATGTATAATTTATATGGAAGCAGACCACTTCCTTATCCTAGTAAACTGAGAATTATCTGTGCATGGCGGTTAAAATTGAAGGGGTGACCCCAAAACACTGATCCCCCGTCCATGGAGCCCCCCTACGGACTGGTCCACGGACCACTGTACGGACCAGTTCACGGACCCACCCCTCCCCCCCAAGGACACCCTTTACGGACCCCCCATAAAAAGACGATAAGAAAAATGACAATTAGAGATTTAACTCACTGTTTGTTTTGTTTTGTTTTTTTGTTATTGTTGCCTCCTTCACTGTGGCGATGAAAGGAGGACCTGCGTACTTCGAAAAAGACCGATAACTTAGCTAACCTGTGTATTCGCTGCCGCCCCCGATTGCCTCCACCATTTTGTTCGGCTCATTCCTCCTCGTATTCAGTGACTCGTCCCAGACTTCAAAAATACGACACGGTGTCTCCCGTTGTTTTCATGTTTTTCATTGAGCAAACACACGGATTTTTCTTTCCCTACAAAAAAAGATTCCTTAAAAAATTTCAACTCCAGGAGGACTCACCCATTTTTCATTTTTCTTAATTATTAGGAACGCAAGGTTGGTTTTTGAATGACATTGTCGTTGCCGTTGCCGTCCTGTATCTTGAATTAAATTAAATGGAGTTAAAGCTCGTTCGGCGAAAAAGAGATGCAATGTACTTAATACGGCAAAAAATTGTTACCTTCTTTATTTTTAAGCTTTTTCATACTCTGTCCAACTCAATGCTCTAATAGTGATGTCCACTTTACAGTTGGCTACGTATTTGCCAAGCCTTTGAATAAGAGTGAGGCTGAGGGGGACCTGGTTATACGAAAGTTGTTGCCTTTGATGTGTGGATTATTCTGTCTGTGGTATTTTCCCTCCCGATCAATCATAACAAAGTCGTCCTGCTGAACGATTTGGCAACTAAACACATAACTGTCAAATAAACTGAAGTTGCATCGCTATCTGTAATGGACATCAGTATCTCTCTTTGTGGAGGGCGCACTATTTTGTGAAGCCTGGGACGAGTCAATGAACACGCGGGGGAATGAGCCGAACATAATGGCGGAGGCAGTCGGTCTTTTTCGAGGTACGCAGGTCCTCCTTTCATCGCCACAGTGAAGGAGGCAACAATAACAAAAAACAAAACAAAACAAACGGTAAGTCAAATCTCTAATTGTTATTTTTGTCTTTTTATGGGGGGTCCGTACAGTGGTCCGTGGACCAGGTCCGGGGGGGGGGCCCATGGACCGGGGATCAGTGATTTCGGGTCACCCAAATTGAAGTAAACAAAAAACGAACAAAACAGAGTTAAATTGGCCATAAGTAGGCGATGTCGGCTGAGCGTGATTCAAAACGAACATCTTATATATATTCCCGTAAATTTTCCTTATTTGCAAGACTTTTAAAAAGTAAATCACGTATAGAGGTGCTGTACTAGAAACATTTATTAGAACGGAAACATAAGTCCGTCCTTCTATACCGTTAAAAGCAATTTAGAAGTGTAAATTTGTAGCTTGATTTTTCTTTTCCTTTTCAGAATAATTTGGTTCACGTCAACTAAAAGGTCCGACGGCAAAAAACAGACGGCTATATAAGGCGGTTTTGAACAAAAAGAGATTTACTCCAAATAATATATGCTGTCAAGAATCGATGATACAGTTGCATTACAAATCAAACTTCCTGTTTCACCTTATTTTGGTATGCAAATTTCAACTTTCATTTTCAATTTCAATTTCATTTCCCTGATGCTCAGTTCTCTTCAAGATTCGGGTCACCCCAAGATTCTCTTCACGGAGAAACAATTAAACTGACAAACATTTCAATTTTTATTAATTCTCAACGAAATATAGTCAAGTTAGGAACCACAAGAAATACAACTAAAGCATGTCTGGTTATCGATGCGGGAACATTGTCATTTGCATTTACAAAGGAGATCAGTGATGGTGTAAATCTAGAAATAAACCTAAACATTGTCATCAATATGATTTCTTAAAACGAATAAAAGGTACCTACTAAAAGTCGTGCAGCCTCAAGAAGGTTCAAGAAAAGAAACCAGTGATGACAAAGAAACGAATTTCTTCTAAACACGAATCGATCGCTTTTCTGGAAAACACGAAACAACATGCCTTCATGTGCTCGAACACTCGCCAACAGCAGCTGTTTAAAGGCTAACAACTGATCAATATACTGAGAAGAAGTATTTTAAGATCGCTTTTAACAGCCAGTTGTTAAATCTCCTAACTTAGGAGAAACTATACCATTCTATGATCCGAACCTAAAATATGCTAAGACGTCAAAATTCTCGTTCAGCTTACCTTCTCCACGTTAAAGACTTTTCGTCGCTTACCTGAATTATTTGGCAGCTTCAGGGTCGTTTAGGTGACTCCAAATAAAAATCGATTCATCCCTGAAAGGCGTTAGTCAGACCACCAGAGAGTTCGTGTTCCTTTGAAGATTTCTCCTGAAACAAACATGGTAATGTACAATGTTCGTGATAGAGGCGAGAAAATCAGTCTAGACAGACCGTACAGTCACGCGAAAACAATTGCCTAATACCTGTGTATTGATCTCTGAAGAAAATGCCCTAAATGAACGAATCTACGAAACTAAGACGAAGGTTCCCAGCGCCATTTTAGTTTCCGCCTCAGACGGAAGAATGAGGCGTATCATCGTAGAAAGATCTCGAGTTCGGATGCCAACAATTAAACGCGAGTAGCGTGACCAAAGTAACACTCATTTCCATGGTATATACCATTTCCATACTCTAGAATGACGTTGATACATTAATGATTCATACACAAAGTAATTCTCTACAAAGGACTATCAATATTGATTAGGGTGAAGCCCTGAGAATAGCGATTAGGGTTAAGTCCTGAAAATAGTGATTAGGGTTAAGCACTAACTCGAAAAACGGTTTGCTGGTTAGCTTCTATTTAGGGTTAGGGTTGTTGTTATATAGCTTCAAATCAAACCCTTAATCGTCAGCAAATCCTCGGTGATGTAGTGATTTAGGTGATGGACTGCAGATCCTTAAAAATTGAAGAGACTTAGACTTTCATGAACATTTTATCAAGCAGCAATTTCAAGAGACATAGAAACTTCATGTAAGAATAGTAAAATGTCTTGTGAGAGGTACTGTACTGGTCGTACTGAGAAGAAAATGTTATTCTGGAGTATGGAAATGAGTGTTAATTTAGACACACGATGTAGAAAGTCACGGGATGCAAAACGGCTATTTTAATTTGAAACGTGCCGACTAATTCTGGGCAACTCATAAAGTAGCGATAGATAAATAATGAATGGCGTAGATGTCCAGGACTTTTAAACTGTTATTTGTATGTTGCAGCTTGGAGCCCATGACTTAAACCCAGTCCGCCCTACACTCGCGTTCCTTTTCTTTAGGAAACGAAAATTTTCTTACCAAGGCAAAACTGATTCGCGTCCACGTATCGCTTTTGAATCATTTTCACCCGACTAAACTTATCCCATTCTGTTTAAATAACAGAGACACGTTTTTACTCAGATTGGCCTTCAGATCATTTTACAGTTCTCCCCGCGTACCGATCAAGGTTTGATCGATATTAAGCACTACAAGTCCAACTTAGTACCCCGGGGAAGGGTACTCCCTATATTATGGCCTATATCGGAGGCTCCGCCCGAAAGTGGTACCTTTTTTAAGGCTTTATGTATATGAAAGGACAGGGATTTCTCTAGTTGAAGTATATATGAAAGGGTAGGGAAATCTGTCATTTTGGTCTGAAAAATGACCTAAAAGGGCAACAGAAGGATTTTATGGCGAGAAAATGTTCTGTTTTTATTTAATTTATTTATTTATTACTAGTTTAAAGACAGTGTATTTATAGCAGTGAAAAGGGAAGCAAAGTTCTTAACTATTGTATGTATTTGAAGATGGTACCATTTGTCAGTGGAAGGTATTCTTGGTTGGAAACCACGTGACGAGGCGGCAATATTGGGGGTCAAAACAATAAAATATGATTCTCTAAGAATTTTCATCAAAATGGAGTTAACTTTCCAGAGGACAGAAATGCTTTTGTTCATGACCACTAACATGGCTGTCGTGACGTCCCGTGCAAACCAGGAATACGAAAGAGTACTATTTCTCTCAAAAATGTAGCCTGTGTACAGACCCCCCATCCCCCCAGGAAAAATCGAAGAAGGGGCGTCTGTGATTCACCTTTGCTAATTATATAATCGTGTATGGGGGCCACGTGATTATTCCCGGAATGTGTGGAAAAGGATTTGATTGGCTGTTACTCGTAGATCACCCATCATCATGTAAATAAGGGATTTGGGTTGGCTTTAGGGTCTGTCGTCAAAACATACCAGTCAAATCATCACATTCACGGACAAATACACACAGTAGCTTTTCAGATCCAGGGATTTCAAAGAAAAGAGAAAGCAAACTTTAGTGAAAGGTTCTTTCTTCTCCGATTTTTCCTGAGGGGAGGAGGGGGGGGGGGTCTGTACACAGGCTATCAAAAATGG